>JADBJO010017110.1:22500-35000 GCA_016801955.1 Conus betulinus | reverse complement strand
TTCAGTCGGCACCCGGTACTAACACAGAATGACAACAGGCACTTCAGTCGGCACCCCGGTACTACCACAGAATGACAACAGGCACTTCAGTCGGCACCCGGTACTACCACAGAATGACAACAGGCACTTCAGCCGGCACCCGGTACTACCACAGAATGACAACAGGCACTTCAGTGGTCACCCGGTACTACCACATAATGACAACAGGCACTTCAGTCGGCACCCGGTACTACCACAGAATGACAACAGGCACTTCAGTGGTCACCCGGTACTACCACAGAATGACAACAGGTACTTCAGTCGGCACCCGGTACTACCACAGAATGACAACAGGCACTTCAGTGGTCACCTGGTACTAACACAGAATGACAACAGGCACTTCAGCCGGCACCCGGTACTACCACATAATGACAACAGGCACTTCAGTGGTCACCCGGTACTACCACAGAATGACAACAGGCACTTCAGTGGTCACCCGGTACTAACACAGAATGACAACAGGCACTTCAGCCGGCACCCGGTACTACCACAGAATGACAACAGGCACTTCAGTGGTCACCCGGTACTACCACAGAATGACAACAGGCACTTCAGTGGTCACCCGGTACTAACACACAGAATGACAACAGGCACTTCAGTGGTCATCCGGTACTACCACATAATGACAACAGGCACTTCAGTGGTCACCTGGTACTACCACAAAATGACAACAGGCACTTCAGTCGGCACCGGGTACTACCACAGAATGACAACAGACACTGGGTCAGGAAAAACAGCCAGCCAAAGGAAAGGGGAGATAAGACTGGCTAGACAGAAGGGAGGTAATGAAACAGCCAAAGGAAAGGGGAGATAAGATTGGCTAGACAGATGGGAGGTAATGAAACAGCCAAAGGAAAGGGGAGATAAGACTGGCTGGACAGAAGGGAGGTAATAAAACAGCCAAAGGAAAGGGAGATAAGACTGGCTGGACAGAAGGGAGGTAATAAAACAGCCAAAGGAAAGGGGGATAAGACTGGCTGGACAGAAGGGGAGGTAATGTCAACAGGCAAAGGAAAGGGGAGATAAGGAAGACTGGCTAGACAGAAGGGGAGGTAATGACAACAGGCAGAGGAAAGGGGAGATAAACACTGGCTGGACAGAAGGGGCGGTAATGACAACAGGCAAAAGAAAGGGGAGATAAGACTGGCTGGACAGAAGGGGAGGTAATGAAAGAGGCAGAGGAAAGGGGAGATAAGACTGGCTGCACAGAAGGGAGGTAATGAAAGAGGCAGAGGAAAGGGGAGATAAGACTGGCTGGACAGAAGGGGAGGTAATGACAACAGGCAAAGGAATGGGGAGATAAGACTGGCTAGACAGAAGGGGAGGTAATGACAACAGGCAGAGGAAAGGGGGGAGATAAGACTGGCTGGACAGAAGGGGAGTAATGGCAACAGGCAGTGGAAAGGGGAAATAAGACTGGCTAGACAGAAGGGAGGTAATGAAAGAGGCAGAGGAAAGGGGAGATAAGACTGGCTGGACAGAAGGGAGGTAATGACAACAGAGGCAGAGGAAAGGGGAGATAAGACTGGCTGGACAGAAGGGAGGTAATGATGAAACAGGCAGAGGAAAGGGGGATAAGACTGGCTGCACAGAAGGGGAGGTAATGACAACAGGCAGAGGAAAGGGGAGATAAGACTGGCTGCACAGAAGGGGAGGTAATGACAACAGGCAGAGGAAAGGGGAGATCAGACTGGCTGCACAGAAGGGAGGTAATGACAACAGGCAGAGGAAAGGGAGATAAGACTGGCTGCACAGAAGGGGCGGAGCGGGGAGACTTCGAGGGACCCAGTCAAGAGAAGCAGGACGCACACAACAAACAGGATGAAGGACTTGGCTGCACTCTGCACTCTGAGCTCTGAACTCTGAACTCTGCACTCTGCATTCTGCAGGTGCGTAGTAAATGTGACCGTGTGTAGGTCAGTTAGTCTAATACATTTAAATGTGTAATGTCTATCTATCTGTGTGTGCGTGTGTGTGTGTGTGTGTGTGTGTGTGTGTGTGTGTGTGCGTGCGTGCGTGCGCGTGTGTGTGTGTGTGTGTGTGTGTGTGTGTGTGCGTGCGTGCGTGCGTGTGTGTGTGTGTGTGTGTGTGTGTGTGTGTGTGTGTGTGTGTGTGTGTGTGTGTGTAGTCTGTCTGTCTGTCTGTTGGTCGTTCGTTCGGTTGCTCTCTCTCTCTCTCTCTCTCTCTCTCTCTCTCTCTCTCTCTCTCTCTCTCTCTCTCTCACACACACACACACACACACACACACACACACACACACACACACACACACACACAAACATTTATATATATATAGATAGATAGATAGATAGATAGATAGATAGATAGATAGATAGATAGATAGATAGATACATACATAGATAGAGAGAGAGAGAGAGAGAGAGAGAGAGAGAGATGTGTGTGTGTGTGTGTGTGTGTGTGTGTGTGTGTGTGTGTGTGGTGTGTGTGTGTGTGTGTGTGTGTGTGTGTGTGTGTGTGCGTGTGTGCGTGTGTGCGTGCGTGCGTGCAGGCGCATGCACATGTGTGTAAGCCTTCTTATCCGTTATACAATTCCACAGTTTGGGTACGATCTTCAAATTCAGCATAGGGACTGATCAGCACATCGGGTAGATCAAGAATGCATCATTTGTATGCGGATGAGGGGGAAGCGGGGGAATAGGAGGGGGAACGGCGGGTGTGGTGGTGGTGGTGGTGGTAGTAGTAGTGGTGGTGACGGTGGTAGGAAAATGGAGGTGAGGGGTGGGGCGGGGGAAGGGAGGATAGGGGATGAAAGTTGGGGGGGGGGGGGAGAGATAGGGAAAATGTGGGAAGGGACGCGTAAACAGGAGGGTGGGGATACGGGGGAAGAAGGGGAGGAAGGGGTATGGGGTATGGGAGGGAGGGGAGGGGGGGGGAGGAAGAAGGAACAGGGGGCATGGGAAAGGGGACGGAAGGACGGAGGTGAGGGGGGAGGGGTGACGTGGGAGGGGAGGCTACACAACCCAATCATTTAGTCTCGATAATTGCAAGTTTCTTTCCCACCAGATTTGTCGGATTTCTATTTTGCTTAAATGGTCATATCTCCATAGCATTATATCCCCTTACCTCCTTCTGTTGATTGTCCTAAAAGTCTCAATCAGCGTGGCCCTTCATACCCTGCTTCCTCAGTAACCCTGCTTTGCTTTCCATGTGTACGAACCGTATGTCACGGGATCGTTTTTATTTTCCCTCCCCAGCGAAATCCTTAAACGTTGGGCCTAGATGGGCGCGCGCACATACTAGGCCAGAAAACACGCTTGATTAAATGTGAAAAAGACAGAGTGAATTCTGATGAACCAGTTTGCTTGCTGAACCAATTTGCATTCTCAACCACTTTGCATTTTAAACCAGTTCGCATCCTGAACCAGTGAGCATTTTCTACCAGTTTGCATTCTGAACCAGTTTGCATGCTGAACCAGTTTGCATTCTGAACCAGTTTTGTAATCTGAACCTGTTTGCATTTTCAACCAGTTTGCATTTTCAACCAGTTTGCATTTTGAACCAGTTTGCATTCTGAACCGGTTTTCTGTAATCTGAACCAGTTTGCATTTTGAACAAGTTTGCATTTTGAACCAGTTTGCATTTTGAACCAGTTTGCATTCTGAACCAGTTTGCATGCTGAAGCAGTTAACATGTTTGAACCAGTTTGCGTGATGAACTGGTCTCTATTCTGAACCAGTCTGCATGCTGAACCGGTTTGCATGCTGAACCAGTGTGCATGCTGAACCAGTTTGCGTTCTGGAACAATTTGCATGCTGAACCAGTTTGCGTTCTGGAACAATTTGCATGCTGAACCAGTTTCAAAGAGCATGAGGAGAGGCAGAGAGCCCGTGCTATCAGAGAGCAGTGGCGCAGTGTGTGCTGCAAGGCAGTGAGTGAGAGGCCCCGTGCTGATGTCAGACGTGCTGGAAGCAGCAGCAGAGTCTGGCACGGTGCCAGAGTGATGTGGGTCAGAGGTGGCGGCGGCTTCTTTGTTGGCTGCAGTCTGACGGAGTTGGTGTGTTTGTGGGCCGAGGATGGACGTGTGGTGGCGGCTGTGTTTGTCTTACGTTTGAAATGCGTTTAATGCTTTCGCGTGCGTGTGGCTTATATTGCGTATGTGTACACACGTACCCAGCGTATTTACACTCACACTCACAAACATACATACATACATACATACATACAAATATACACGCACAATAATGCGTGCGTACGCACGCATGTACGCACCCACGCACGCACACACGCATGCAAGCACGCACGCACGCACGCACTCACGAACGCACGCACGCACGCACGCACGCACGCACGCGCACCACACACACACACACACACACACACACACACACACACAAACCAATGGCAGCAGTGCAGATAGCAAAGTGATGAACGGGATCAAGGGAGCTAGCAAACTGACCCTTGGGGACAGCAAGGGAACCAAGACTTTCAAGAGCATCCAGGAAGACCCCAAAGCCAGCACAGTGTACAAATCTCTCTTCAACACCTGTGAGCAGGCCAAAAGACAGACTCAGGGACATTGGGTCACATACAACCCCCAGTACTTTTGAACAGGATCAGCACTTGGTCTCTCTCATTCTAGATGGACACGACGAAAAAGCAGAAGAGCACACAAAACAGAGTGTGAAGTAACACAGTTTTAATGCACAACACAAAACAGGACAAGTGGTGCCCAATGTGGGGTTCCACCAATACTTGTCCTGTTTTGTACCATGCATTAAAACTGTGTTACTTCACACTTTGTTTTGTGTGCTCTTCTGCTTTTTTGTCGTGTTCCGGTAACGCTGCAGTTTGTTTCATTTGCCTTCTAGATGGACAGTTTGTTGCATGGAAGGCAAGCTCCCATGTTTCTTTGGAATCCCCAGTTTTAATAATGCAACTGGTTACATCATTGCATTAAAAAAGAAATCTCGGAGACTATGAGAAGTGCATTCAGAATCAAGAATAGAAGGCAGTATGGTCATCATAGTTTAAAATCAATGTAGTGTGAATTTTACATTGGGTGCAATTAGGATTTTAGTTGTATTTCTCTCCTGCGCAAGTAAAAAAAAAAAAAAAAAAAAAGTGTTCATTTCTGTTCATGTATTGTCAGCAAATTTTTTTTCTCACAGTTGATGGGTTGAAAAAAGGTAAGATAGTGCAGGTTTATTTTTTTAGAACTATTTGCAAATGGGGGAAGATACTAATTAGTACAAACCCATAATTGGTTTATTGTGCATCTTAACTGGTATATTTGTCATTGTCTGTTTAATTTCTGTGTTTATTTTCATTGATGTATAGGATGGTGATATATGTCCGATTTTAAGAATATATCCTTGAAAAATCCCCAGACTGGGGTTTTTTTTTTTTGTTGTTGTTGTTTTATCATGATCCCCTTTTTCCCTTTGCCTGTCACCTATCCTGTTAATTTTTATTTTTCCTACATGAGAGCTGACACACTGGCTGGCAAGGCAACAATAAGAACTGGATTACAGCTTGGCCGATCAGATGTGATAAGAAATCTGAAGAGTCACTTAAGCAAACAAGAGCAAAGCCACTATACCATAGACCATCTATCAGATCTCAACATCAAGAGAGGAAGTGGCCGCACATCCAGACTTAAGGGAAGAGCAAGAAACATCACCAACCAAACATTGGAATAATTTCAAGGCCAACATTGCGAAGACTCCTAGAGATTGGGACAAACTCATACTGGGCCTTTCCAATGACAGACACAAAAGATGAAACACATGTCGACTGAGGTAAGACTTTGAATCTCTCAGGGCCCCCAGCGTATACTGTAGTCGTGTGTGCGCTGGTGGTGTTCATCAGTGGGGTGATGCCAGCATGTTATTTAGTGTCCATGGACATCATGAGTGTGCAAGCATTGGTGTGCAAGTGAGTGGGAGAGAGTGCGTGCGTGCGTGTGCGTGTTCATCAGTGGGGTAATACCAGTGTGTTAATCACAGAGTCCATAGACCTGTGTGGAAGTGTTGGTGTGCGACAGTGTGTGTGTGTGGGTGCGTGCATATGTGTGTGTGCATGGGATGTGTTTGAGAAGGAAGAGTTGTTCTTATTGTTATGTGCATGTGCGTGCGAGTGTGCAAATGCGCTTACATGCTGTATTTGAAGGTCTTGTTCTTGTTCCTAAGTCATCTTCTGAACATTCACGCACACAGTCACAACACACACACACATGCGTGCATGCACTCACACACATATGCACGTCCACACCAACACACGCACATAAAGTGCACAAATGCACACACACATGCCCACATACAAAGACACACATACACAGAGATATGTATACATATAGCCTATATGCAGATACACTTGCTCACACAAAAACCCACATATCACACACACGTATGCACACGCACTTCTGCCCACACACGCACATACATGCAGGCACACACACACACACACACACACATGTGCACACAAGCCTGCGCACACACACACATACATACACGCACATGGGCCCATGCCACACATCGTACACACACGTATACATCCACTACACACACGCACACACAAAAATGGAAGGTAGGCATTCAAGGTGTGACCAGCGCGTTAGTCTAATGTGTAGATCAGACATCCACTGAATCGTAGTCACAAGACCCTCTTCTTCAGTTGTCTCATCTTGTTGTTAATTCATTTATCCATCAGCTTCAAATCATGTGTAGTGTGGTCTCCAAACTTAGCGGATGTGGTGTAGCGTACATGGACTAGTCCGCATGCAGGGACGCCTCCTTGATAAACTGAAACTGAGAGCTGGGATGAAGAATTTGTGAAGTAAACCTATACCTGTTGACTGCCGCACAGCTTTTGCCGTAAAAGCTTGGTTGTGTGCCAGAGAAAATGGCACTGGTATGTTCCATGCTTGCTGTTTCTGAGTCTCTAGCATTTCTGTGGCAGGAGATATACATGCATCATGTGCAAGTCACTAGGCATGATAAATTGCCACTATATTATAGAGTCTGAAGTATTTCTGACTCCTGACCAAAAAAGAAAAATTCAAAGGATAAAAAAGTGATCAAGTTGAAGTACCTTGTATTTAGTTCATATGTTTCCTCTTTTCACCAACTTGTTGCTGCTATCAATTGATCTTATGCTCTGAAGACAAAATGTGGCTGCCTGCATAAACTATTTCAACACCCTATCAAATGCACCCAATGCCATGGCCTATGCTTGTGGAGTATCAGCCCCCTCCCTTCCCTTTCTATCTTCTGCTGGGTACTGTATACAAACAGTTTTACAGCTGACAGCATTGAAAATCAACCATAATCAATAGTGAAATAACAGATTCTAAACTCTCCTTTTGTGTTCACTCCCAAAATGCGCACACGTAAAATATACACAAGCACTGAAAATTGGTAGTATAACCATATATTATATGTAGTAATGCAAAGTGAGTGCCATAACAGCCAGTACATGAGTATATACAATGAACAACAATCCAACTGCACATCATGAAATGATCTATGGTTCAATATGTTCTGCACCTTTACAAATATGATTTCATATTGTCTATGAACAACAACAGCAACAACAAACCAATCATTCAAAATATGGTATTAAAAGAAAAAAAAAGTTTGTATACACTATACAAAGCTCTGAAAACAACTTTCTATATAGTTCTGTATATACATGTTTTTGGACTAGCCAGTATTCCGTAAGACAGGCGTAACAAAAGATAATCATCTGGATGCGTTTTCTACATGATTTTTTTTTTTTTCCCTTTTTTCTTTTATACTAGGAAAGTCTGGAATAGTAGTGGGGAGAAAAAAAAAAAAAAACACGATGGCGTGATACACACTGGTGCACCTTGTCATGCCCTCTCGGACCTAGAAAAAACACTCTGCACATCCCGCTGATCCAACTCTCCCAACTGGCTACAACAGATAACAATTATGCATAATAAATCTTGGCAGTCTAAAAGAAAAAAAATAAATAAAAATAAAAGAAATCCTATCACGCAGTGCCTTCTTGCAATCGGACAAAGTTAAAAAATGTACAAACCCTTCATGTTGTCTTCCAAACTGTCAAAGTGACACAGCACAGGGATGTCACACATGAAAACAAAGCAAAAGGATAGCAAAGAACTCAGAAGGGAAGAAGTATGGCTGATACAGGAAAGGAAAAATATAACAAATTAAACTGTGCTTCAACAAAATGTAATGGGCCTCACCTCAAATGAATGCGTGCAAGTCAATTCACTAGCACTCTCTGAGTACACAGCACAGCAAAGTTGCGAGACATTGCTCAAATCCTTATCTTTCATATTCATGAGGGATGATACGTCACTTTTACACTTTACCTGTACTTCTACTACTTGCACAAATGCATGCTCTCACTCACACGCATGCATACACACACAAGGTTACCCATTTGCTAGAAGCTAGCACACATTTACATACTGTGCTCTCACAGAATCTGTTCTCTTACTTGTTTTTGGTGCTTACCTGTATCCCCTAACTACCAGAACCCTTCTAGTCTGTTGCTTACTTTCAGTCAACACTTTGATCATGTTTCTAAATTAGCATTTTGTGACATCTTAGCTATTCCTAGCAGTAACTGAATAATAGCAAAGACAGATTAACTTTCGTAACATTTCAGTATCTTGTAAGAGGCAGCTTCTCTCCCAACAGTGATGTCTAAAGAAGCAGAACGGCTAGCAAATGAAAGCTATAAATAGGGGAGACCTATATTTACAACCTGATATATACAGACATATATGCACAATGTAAAAGGTGAGCAAGGCCCAACCCAGACTCATCACACATAGGCCATTGGCTCCATAATCACATGATTTGTGTCACATTTCATTCAATCTACACAGTTAAACAGCATGGGGAAGTAAAAGCAATCTGGAGTCTAATCAAACTTAAGATTCAGAGCAACAACAAAAAAATGTACAGGAAAATGTCATAAAAGTGATCCATGATTCACAAAGTAATAAAAAGCAACAAACCTGTGTTTCGCATAATTCAGTAAACATTGTAAACAAGAGTGACCATACAAATTTTCATAAATTCACCCAAATCATTCCATATACATCAACATTGGTACCTATATGAAAAAAAAAAAAAAATCAGAATCAATCTTCACACTTGATTACCACCTACACCAAACAGGAAGCAAAGCTAGCAATGAAAACATGATTTCAAACAATGTTCAACAATGACATGGTTTCATTCCCACTTTGTCCATATCACTACAACATACATGTACAAAATCAAAGCAAAACTGGGGTAGGGGTTTCTTTCTTTCTTGATTTTTTTTCTTTCAAAGTGTAATATAGCTGCCAGCCTGCCTCCATGGCAACTTCCCTGAGCATGTATAAGCTGATGCCGGCAACTTTTTCCTTATTTTTTCTTTCTATTCAGGATAACCACATCTTAGGTCTCCTTGTTTATGCCATTTGTGCAAGCCTGACAATTTGTTTTTTCACTTTTAAGAGGGGTGGGGTGGGGGCTCCAGAGAGACCTATGAATGCATTGTGGACAGTGCTTGTGTGTAAGCACCAAAAAAAAAAAAAAAAATTAGGTTCTTCCTTATTTCCCAATCGTTTTATTTTTTTTCTTAGGAAGCGTTTAGAACACTCATAATCAGTGTTTATGCACCCCATGACATTTAAAGAAATGTTAAGACAACAAAAAGAAAGAAAACACAAAAAAGAGCAATCACCTTTTTAAAACTTTCCCAAAATCAGAGGCAGCAAGAGCAGCTCTAGGAGCGTCACTGTAAGTGGCTAAGAAGGAAGTTAAAAGACTTTAGTCCCCCAGCCCCCTACTGATTCTGAGATAAGCTCATGCATATCCCTTGTCACAGAATGCTTTTTAAAAACTGTTTTCTGGACTAAGACTACAGCTACATCTAACAGCTCATAATGTCTGAGGCACAGTCTGAATTTGGACCGCATGTTTTGACAGTCTTTTGGGTCCTGCCATATGGACTATACTTGCAGCGGCTATGTAGAATAGCAGGTTGACATGCTAATGGTCGATGTCCTGTCTGATTCAAGGCAAACGAGGGAAGCTATCATCTGTGCTCTTTGGCTCGCTTCCTTTTCGTCAGGGTCGATTCACCAGCATCTGAAACAAAAGAGACATTCATCCTCAGATACTTTATCTATTGACCAGCACAAAGCTGCCAACCCCAGAAACAATTTCCCCAACTGACATTAAAACAGAGCTTTTTGACTCGTATCTGAAGCTTCTGACTTGCCTCTTCATTTTGTTTTTGCAAATAGTGCACTCAACACTCTATTGAATGACAATCAAATGCATAATGTAGCATTTAACATCAAAACGGTGAATCTCTCATCAGCACTGAATATAAAAGGACTGAACTTGAGAGCCAAAACATAACATGCACAAAAGGAGCATCACTGGGTGACTTAAATGGTCAGGCTCGACAACTGATCCTCACAATTTTCAAGGCCTCAACATAGAAAGGGCTGGGTGGGTAGACGGGTGGGGGGTGGCGGCAACTCTTCATCTTTCAAGTGTCTGCTCAAGTGAAGAGAGAGATGCTGAGGTGGGAGAGGAAAGGGGAGGGGTTCAACCGGACTGTAACTCGATGAGAAAGCCCGAAAACAGTCTTTTGTCACCCAGTTTTGTTCTTGATTCCTTGATCACTATAATCATCAAACCAGGACCACTTCCACCTGTTCTTCACATTCCAATTCAATTCTGAAGAACCTTGGTCTCATTCACTGAATTTTGTCATGGCCTTACTTGCCAACATTCCAAATTACAAACATCAGAGAGGAGACTATGAAAAGAAAGATGTTTCTGATGATGAAATCGGGCTCTGACCCATCTGAATGGGATGATGTGCCTAAGTCAATCAATGCTCACTTCTTTTACGGAAGAAAATCCTCACCAAGCTGGGAGACATGGTCGCTCAAAGAGGTAATGTTGAAAACAGTTTCCTAACTACTAACACCTCCAGTTTAAAAAAGAAGGGGAAAAAGTCTTCCCTCCCTGAAACTTGTTTCCTTTTCAAACAAGGGTAAGTCTAGCATAGACAAATGAATTCTTGGAAGTTCACCTCACAGCACACATGAAAAAGCTGGAGGCAATTCTTTCCCATGCCTGAACTGAACAGCACAGAATTTCCCTAGGCTGGAATTTTGGCCAGCCATGTCACTCTGAGCCTGAATCAAAGGACGAAAGGCCTCTGGGTGGTCAATATAAATGGTTCCGTTTTCCAGACACGCCACCATGGTCCCCAAAGGTGCTAGTGACGTATTCATATTCATATTATAACGGCCTCTTTTTCACTTGTACTTTCTTTTATAACATCCCCATCCCAATCTATGCCAAGTCACTGTTTTAATGATGAAGGAAATGTTAGCCTTCACTCCTTTCCATTCCTACTGCAGATACTAATACCGTATCAATTCTTTGCAGAGTCTGTGAAGTGCAGCGGCATATCGACATCATCAGACAAGATGACATGTCTTACAGACTCAGCAGCCCTGGCAAACCTGCAGTTCCTCTCAAAGACCAAATGCAAACCTCATTTCCATGATTCTGTACAACACAAAGGCAGCTGGGGTGATCTTCTGTTTAGGCAAGATTGTCAGTACACAATCTGGATTACTATGACAACTCTTCCCATTTTCAACACAGGCGAACCATGGCCTTGGGGTCAGCTCTGTGCTGTGTGCCTCTCCAAACAAACTAAAATCACTTTAGATCTGTATTTTCATCTCCTGCACTTTCTCCTCTCAATTCTTTAAGTCTTAGGTTACCACACTGCCCACACCCAGACAATTTGCTTATGATCTAAAACTAAAGGGCACCTTCCAAAATTTTGACAACTGAAGCTGACCGATTAATGCACAGCATCAGCAAGGTTTGTTGTGGCGAGTGAGGGATGGCAAACACTTTTTTTTCTTAAACAGAATCTGTTTTCATTACACTTGTGTTTTGGGAGTAGTTTTGGTTTTCTTTTTAAAGAAACACATTTTTCTTGGCTGAAACACATTTTATTGGAGCACTGTGTTCCTGACTGCAAAAATGGCAAGAATTTAGTGACCCCTGAAATTGCAGGAAAGCAGCAGACACAACTTCTTCCTTGCGCTGAACTCAGAAGCAATATGAAGCAATCAAAGCTAAGTGCATTTTCGTTATTTTATTCATTTTTGTTTCACCTGAGGAAGACCCAAGAGGTCGAAACGCGTTGTGTGTTGTCTTGTGACTCGTTTGTCCACGTGTCTCTGGGCGGTTCGCTGACATTTACATAAGATTTGTTTAATAACTGAAAAGAATAAAAGAACTCTGTGTTTCCATCCTTTACAAACACATTTTTTTTTCTTACCTCAGTCAAAATAATCTGAGTGCTTTTGGGAGTAAAATGAAACAGTAAAAAAAAAAAAAAATTAATCACAAACGCACAATAAATCCTTGCATATTGACTGCAAGTTGTAAATGTATGCTTTTGCATTT
>JADBJO010017110.1:0-17500 GCA_016801955.1 Conus betulinus | reverse complement strand
ATAATTTAAAAATTAATATTTATAAAAATATTAAATATAAAAAAAAAAAAAAATAAAATATTAAAAAAATATTAAAAAATAATTAAAAAATTATTAAATAATAATAAATTATAAATAAATATAATAATATATAAAAAAAAAAAAAATAAAATTAAATAAAATAATTTAATAAATTAATTATTTAAATTAAAATTATATAAATATAATTATATATTAAATAAAATTTTATAAAATTAATATAAAAATAATATTATATAAAAATTAAAAAATTATCTATAAAAAAATTTAATAAATTATTAAAATAAATTATAAAATTATATATTAAATAATTTAATATTAATAAATTATTAATTAAAATAAATAAAATTAAAAATAAAATATTAAAAAAATTAAAAATATAAAATATTAATATAAAAAAAAAATTTATAATTTATAAAATTAAAAAATAAAAAATAATATATAAAAAAAATAATTTAAAATAATTTAAAATTTAAATATAATTAATAAATTTTAAATTTAAAAAAAAAATTATTAAAAAATAAAAATAAATTAAAAATAATTAAAAATAAAAAATAATTAATTAAAAAAATTAAAAAATAAAATTATATAATTAAAAAAAATATTAAAAAAATAAAAATATAAATTAATATTATAAAAAAAAAAAATTAAAAAATTTTATAAATAAAAATATTAAATAATTAAATATATTAAATAATAAATAATAATTAATATATATTAAAAAAAATATAATTAAATTATTAAATAAAAAATAATAAAAAAATTAAAATAAAATTTTAAAAAAAAAAATTTTAAAATATAAAAATTTTTATATAATTTATAAAATTAAAAAATAAAAAATTAAAAAAAATTAATTTTAATAATTAAATTAAATTAATTTTAAAATTATAATAAAAAAAAAAATTTAAAAATAATTAAAAATAAAAAAAAAAAATAAAAAAATTAAAATTTAAATAATATTTTAAAATAAAATATTTAAAAAAAATAATAAATATAATTTTTTAATAAAAATAAATATAAAAAAAAAATAATAATAAAAAAAAATTTAAAAATAAAAAAATAAAAATTTTAAATATTAAATATATTAAAATTATTAAATAAAAAAATATAATATAAATAAAAAATTTTTATTTAATAAAAAAAAATAAAATTTATAAAAAAAAAAAAATTTTAATTATTAAAAAAAATAAATAAATTATTATTAAAATATAAAAATAATTAAAATAAAAAAAATTATTTATTTAAATAAATTATTTAAAATTATAAATAAAAAATTAAAAAATTATAAAAATATTTTAAAAATAAAATTAATTAATTAATAAAATTTATATATATAAAAATATACATTTAATTTAAATTTTTTTTATAAAAATAATAAAATAAAATTTTAATTAAAATTTTTTTTTATAAAATAATATAATTTATTAAATTTAAATAAATAAAAAAAAAATTAAATAATAAATAAAAAAATAAATAAATATATTTATAATTAAAATAAAAATTAAAAAAATAATAATTTAATAAATTAAAATATTTTTTTTTAAATTAAAAAATATTTAAAAAAAAATTTTAATAATATTTATAATTTATTAAAAAATATAATAAAAAAAAAAAATAATTAATTATAAATAATATTTTTGAATTTTATTAAAAATAAAATATAATAAAAAAAAAATTTAATATTATAAAATAAAAAAATAAATAAAAATAAAATTATTATATTAAAAAATAAATATATTAAAATATATATTAAAATAAATTAAAATTAAATTCATTTATAATAAAAAATATAAAATTTAATATAAAATAATAAAAATATATTTAAATATAAAAAAATAATATTAAATTAAATAATTAAATATTTTAATATAAAAATAATAAAATTTAAAATTAAATTATTAATAATATAAAAAATAAAATATATATAAAATTATTTTTTAAAATATTATAAATAAATATTTAAATATAATATATTTAATTATAATTATATAATATATTAATTTATTTTAAAAAATAACATTTTAATAAAATAATTATTTAATTTTAAAAAATAAAAAATTTAAAATATATAAATATATATAAATTATTTAATAAAATAATATTAAATTAAAAATTAATAAAAAATATTAATTTTATTATATAATAAATTAAAATTAATAAAAATTTTTAATTTTTATCCATCATTTTCAAAATAATTATATTTTATATTACATTAATAATAATTATTATATTATTCTTCATTAATAATTAACAATTAATTAATTAATTTATTTAAAATTTATATAATATTAATATAAATTTTAATGAATAATTTATTTCCATAATTCATATAATACTTTATATTTATATTATTTTATTTTTTATAATATATATATTTATTTATATTATAATCCTATTACAATTTTAATTTCATATATATATTATAAATTAATATTAATTTATATTTATATACCTCAACCTATTATATTAAATATAAATTTTATTATATTTTTAAAATAAAATATTCATTAACAATATTCATTTTATTAAATAAAAAAATTCCCATTTATTTAAAATTAAAATTATTTTAAATATTTATTTCTTTTAAAAATAATAATTTATATTTCATTATTTCTTTAAAATATTTTTTTTTAATTATTCTATATTAATAAATATTTATTTTATTTTTACCTTAATATCTTATTTAAATTAAGTTTATACTTTTCTTATTGTTTATTTTACTGATTTTTTCTTTATCCTAATATTATTTTTGACTCTTTTCCTTTTTTATTCTTTCTACTTCTCTCCCTTTTCTCCTACCACTTTTCCCAATCATTATTTACCTCTTTATTTCTATTTTTTTACCACCCATTACCTTCTTCTTTGTAATGATTACTCTAGACTATTTCTTTATCCTCAATTCCCCTTTTATTTGTCTTCTTAATTTATTTTTACATCCTCATATCATTTAACATATCAATTTTCCTATAATTCCTTCCCTATTTATATTCTTCTCTATTTTTTTTAATTACTTCTCTTCTTTATTTTACACTTTTTTTTATATTACTTACTTTATCACCCTCTTTCTTTTATTACCTTCGCTCTTATTTTTCTCTCTTTTTTTCATTTCTTTTATTAATATTTTATACTTCCACTTTTTTCTCCCTTAATCTCCCCTCACTAATATTTATCCACTTAGTCTTTATATTCACCTTTTTTTACATCTTTTCCCTTATTTTCTTTTCTCCCCAATTCTCACTTTTTTCATACATTTCCAATCCCTTTATTCCCCTATTTATCCGTTCCTCTCCTTCCACTCCTTTTTTCCCTCCATTTAATTATTCCAATCTCTAATATTCTTTATTATCTTAGTATCACATATTTTACTCTTCCATATTTTTATTCTCTTCCTCTCTCCCTTTCTTCTTGACATAAAACTTTATACGCCTTTCCTTTGTCTATTTTGCCTCTATATATCTACTTCCCCTTATTATAATATTTCATTCATATTTTCCGTATTTTCTTTTCTTTTTCCTTCCCCATACTTTCCTCTCCCCTTTTCAACTTTTTAATTTTATTTTTTTATTATCCTCCCACTTTTCTTCCATATTTTCCTCCCTCCCTTACCCCCCCATTTTTCTTTACCTTATTTTCACTTTATTTCTACTCATCTCCTTTTTTTTTTGATTATTATTATCTAAATATTTATACTACTCATTTTTAAATTTCCCTCTCTTTCTATTCTTACCCCACTTCTACCCTCCATATTTTTCTCGCTCACTACTTCCTCCCCTTACGTTTTTCCCTCTTTTTTTTTGCGCTAATTTGCGCATACCCCCTTTTAAATTTTCGTTATACCATTTCCCTTTCTATCCTTCATTCCCTCTCTAAAACCTACCCTTTCACCATCTTTTCCTATTATTCTTTTCTTCCAATTCTTCCTATTTCACTGTTTAAAATCCATTTCACTGATTTTTATTTCCTACCTTCCTATATCTACTCTCTCAAATTCTTCCCTTATTCTTCTACTACTTCTTTTATCCCTGTTTACTCTATTAATTTAAATACCTACCCCTTTTTATCACTTTTTTTTTTTATTTGACCTCTCCCCCATTTTGTTATTTTTACTCTTTCAACTTTTTTTCATCTCCCACCCTTTCTTCCCCTCATTTATTAATTTCTCCAATCCTCTTAAACATCTCCACACGACCCTTTATATT
The DNA here is from genome assembly GCA_016801955.1 of Conus betulinus. NCBI lineage: Eukaryota > Metazoa > Mollusca > Gastropoda > Neogastropoda > Conidae > Conus > Conus betulinus. The sequence goes on along the minus strand of JADBJO010017110.1, from coordinate 13,283 downwards.
TTTACTTTATATATTTTTTTATAATATTAGAATTATAAGTCTTTTATTTACTATTTTTTCCCTTTACCCCATTCGCTTCTCCATTCCCTATCATATTTTTCTCCCCTTTCCCTTCCTCCCTCTCTTCTCTCCTTTCATTCCTTCTTATTTTTCATATTTATCTTCCTCTTTTTTTCCCCCTTTTTTTCTTATTTCTCTTTCCTTCCTCTCACGTTTTATTTTTTCATCTCCCCCCCTACCCTTCCTATATTTCCCTTTATCCATCTTCAAACCCCTTTTCCCTTTCTGTTTTTAATTTTATACCTCATTTTCTTATACACCATACCATCATTAGTAATTTATACTTTTTACCTTTCCTCTTTTGTAAATTCTTCTATTCTTTTCCTATTTCTATCCTTTTCTCTTTAGTTTTTTTCCGCCTTACAACCTTATTTCTCTCATCCCATCCTTTTTCCCTCTCTTTCCAACACCCTTCACTTTTACCTTTTATCATTTTTCTACTTTACGTCCCTTCGTTTTAAATCCCATCTATACTTTCCATTTATTTTCTTTTGTCATACCTCCTCTTTTCTCTCCCCTCCCTTCTTTTCCCCTTTATTTTCCTCCCCATTCCATTTTTATTAAATTTTTTCTTCTTCGTACTCATTCTCCCCCATCTCCCTTCTTCCCCTCTCTCCCTATCGCGCCCTTCCTTCCAAATCTCCCTCCCCTCACCCTTCTTCCCCCCCGCTTCTTTTTTTTTAATCTTCTCACCTATCCCTTCTCCCTTTTCTCTCTCCACTCCTAAATCATCTCCTATCCTCATTCCCTCCCCCCTCATACTTCTTTCCTACATACTTTTCTCCTCACTGGCTTTCCTCGCTCTTTCTTCCTTCCTCTCTTTATTATATTTTTCCTTCCCTTCCTCCTACTTCACCCATTTTTCTCCTCCTTCATCCTCTATCCCTCCCCTCTTTTCCCCCATATTCTCCTCCTCATCCTCCCTTCCATTCCCTTTCAAACTTCCTTTAATGTCCCTTTTCACTATTCCTTATCCCCTCCTTTTTTTTTTACCTTTCTTTCCCTCCCTTTCCCCTCTTTTCCCTCCCTATCCTTTCCCTTTTCCCCTTTTTTTCCCCCCACTCTTTCCCCTCTGTTCCTTCCCCTTTTCTTCTCCCTATCCCCCCCCTCCCTTTTCCCCCTTCCTCTCCGTCTCACTTCCCTTCTCTCTTTCCTTTTCCCCCCTTTGTCTCTCTTTATTTCCTTTCTCTTCTCTCTCTCCTTCTCTCTTCTCCTGCTTTTTCCCCTCCCCCCTTCTCCCCTTTCCCTCTCCTTTCTTTCTCCCCCCCTTTCCTTCTCCCCCCCCTTTTCTTCCCTTCCCCCTTCCCCCTTCCCCTTTATTCTCTCCCTCTCCTTTACTTCTTTTCCTTTTCTACTTCCCCCCCTTCCTTCTCTTTCTCCCCCTCCTCCCTCCTTCTCCTTCCCCTTTCCCCCCCCCCCCTTTTCCTCCCTTTTTCTTCCCTTCTTTCCTCCTCCCTCTTCCCTCCCCCCTCCCCCTCCTCCCCTTCTCCTTTCTTTTCCCCCTTTCCCCTTCCTCCCTTTTCCTCTTCCCCCCCCCCTTCCTCTCCACTTCCCTTCCCTCTTTCCTTCCCTCCCCCTTTTCTTTTCCCTCCTCCCCTCCTCCCTTTTCCCCTCTCCCCCCTTCTTTTCCTCTCCTTGTTCTTTCCCCCCTTTCTCCCCTTCTTTCTTCTTTCCTTTTTCCCCTCTCTCTCTTCCCCCTCCCCTCTCTCCCCTCCTTTTTCCCCCTCTTTTTCCCTCTTCCCTTTTCCCTCCTTCTTCTCTTCCCCCTTTTCCTTTCCCTCTCCCCCCCCCCCTTCCCTCCCTCCCCCTCCCTCCCTCCTTCCTCTTTCCTTCTCCCCCCTTTTCTCCCCCCCTTCCTCCTCCTTCCCCCCTCCCCCTTCCCCCTCTTCCCCTTTTCCTCCCCTCCCTTCCCCTTTTTCTTCTCTTCCTTCTTTTCCCTTCCTCTCTTTCCCCTTCCCTTTCTTCCTCCTCCCTTCCCCCCTTCTCCTTCCTCTTTCTTTTCCTTCCCCCTTTTCTCTCTCCTTCCCTCCTTCCTTCTCCTTTCCTTCCCTTCCCCTTCTTCCCCCCCCTCCTCTCTTCTCCTCCCCCTTTTTTTTCCCTTTCCCTTTTTTCCTTTCTCCTCCTTTCCTTTCTCCCTTTCCCTTCTTTCCTTCCCCTCCTTTTCCTTCTCTCCCCCCCTCCCTTTTTTTTCTTCCCCTTTCCCTTCTTTTTCCTCTCTCTTCTCCTCCCTTTTCCCTCTCTTCCCCTTCCTTCTCCCCCTTCCCCCTTTTCTCCCTCCCTTCTCTTCCTTTTCTTTTTCTTTCTTCCTTTTTTTTCTTCCTTCTTCACCTTTTCTTTCCTCCCTTCCCCTTTTTTCCCTTCCTCTCCTTCTCCCTCCCCCTCTTTCTCTCTTCCCTCCTCTTCCCTTTTTCCCTCCCTTCCTCCCCCTTCCTTTCCCTTTCCTCTCCCCCCCCCCCCTCCTTTCCTTCCCCCCTTCCTTTTCCCCCTCCTTCCTTCCCTCCTTTCCTCCTCCTCCTTTCCCTTCCCCTTCCCCCTCCTTCCCTCCTTTTTTTCCTTCCCCCCTTTTCCTTCCCTCCCTCCTTTCTCTTTCCCCTTTTCTTCCTTCCCCCCTCCCTTTCCTTCTCCTTCTTTCCTCTTCTCCCCTTTCCCCTTCCCCTCTTTCCTTTTCTTCCCCTCTTTTCTCTTCCTCCCCCTCTCCTTTCTTCTCTCCTTCCCTTTTCTCCCTCTTCCTTCCCCCTTCTTTTTCCTTTCTCCCCTTCTTCATCCCCCCTTTTTTCCTCCTTCTTTTTTTCTCCCCCCCTCTTCCCCCCCTTCCCTTTCTTTTCTCCTTCTTTTTCTCCTCCCTCCCCCTTTCCCTTTCCTCTCCCCCCCCCCTCCCCCCCCCCTTTCCCTTTCCCCTCCTTCCCCTCTCTTTCCTTTTCCCTCCCCTTTTCCTTCCTTTCTTTCCTTTCTCCTTCCTCTTTCCTTTCCCTTTTTTCCCTTCCTCTTCCCCCCATCTCCCTCTTCTCCCCTCTTTCCCTCTTCCTCTCTTTTCTTTCTTTTCCTTCTTCCCCCTCCTCTTCTTCCCCTCCTTTCCCCTCCTCCTTCTCCTTTCCCCCTTCCCTCCCCCCTTCTTTCCCCTTCCCCTTTCCTTCCTTTTCTCCCCCTTCCTCCTCCTCTCCTTCCCTTCTCTCCCCCCCCCTTTCTCTTCTTCTTTCCCTTCCCCCCTTTCCCTCTCTACTCTTCCTCCTCCCCCTTCCTCTTTCTCTTCCTTTGCTCCTTCCCCCCCTTCGCCCTTTCGCTTTCCCCCTCCTTCCCTTTTCTTTCCCCTTCCCCTCACCCTTTCCTTTTCCTTCTGGTCTCCCCTTCCCTCTCCCTGCCTTTCTCCTTCCCCTTCCTCTCTCTTTCCCCTCCTTTCCATTCCCTCCCCTCCATTCTCCCTCCGCCCCCCTTCCTCTCCCCCCCTTCGTCTTCCTTCCCTTCCCCCCCCCTTCCTCCCCCCCCGCTCCGGCCTTCTTCTTTCCCTTTCTCCCCTCCTTCTCTCTTCTCCCCCCCCCCTCTTTCCTTTGCTCCTCTTCTTTCCCCTCTGCTCTCACCTTGTCCTCCCCCCCCTCCCTCCCACCTCCTTTCCCCTTTCCTTCCTCGCCGGTCTCACCCTGCCTGTGGTTCTTTTCCTAACTCTCTGCCACCGCGTGCCCGGCTGGCGCCCGCCAGACCTCCCCGCCCCCGGCGGCCGCCTGCCCGCGCCCCGCACCCCCTGGGCCCCCCGGGTGGCTGCCTGATTTTCTCCTCGCCCCGGCCGTCTCGCGGCCCCGGCCCTTCGTCTTCCTGTTGCCTTTCCGTCCGTTTGCCACAAACCGCGAGTCGCTCCGTGCCGTTGTTGCTCGCGTCTGCCTGGTGTTCAGGTGTGTGGTCGACCTCCGTTTTGCACCCGGCTTCCCGTGCTTCGGCGGTTCTCTTCCTCGCTTCGCGGCCGCTCTCTCGTGCTTGTCGGCCCCCCTTGTCCGGCCTCGCCTTCGTGCCCGTGCTGGGTGCGCAGTTCGCGTGCCCCTCGCTGCGCCATGGGCCTGCGCGTCGGCTCTGAGGCCCCCAGATGCCAAGGTCTGCCCCGCCGCTTTTTTTTTTTCTTCCCCGGCGTCCTGGCTCCGGTCCGGTCCTGCTCCCCCTTCGGCCTCGCCCCTCGGGCTTCCGTTCGCATTTCCCACTTCTATTCGTCCTTCTGTGCCCTTGCTGCGGTCCCTTCATTTTACTTGGGCCCCCTTTCCCTGCCTGGTTCTTTCGCTGGCTGCGGGTTTTTCGCGTCCGCACCCGTCGTGCCGCCGGCACGGGTTCTCTTTTGCCCTCTGCTCTCCCTCGCCCCTGCGGCTCCCCCGCCGGGCGCTGCCCGGGCGCCACTGGCTGTGCCCCGGGCCCCCGTCCGCCCACCGCCCCTTTCTTGCCCCCCTGCCTCCCCCCCGGTGTCCTGTGGGCGCGGCTTGGCCGCGCCCCGCGCCTGTGGCGCCCCGCGGGTGCCCTCCCCCGCCGCTCCTCTCCGATCCTCGGTCCTGCCATCCCGCCCGCCCTCCCGCCTAGTTGGGGGGGGCGCGGGGGGGGGAGGGTGGGGGGGGGGGGGGGGGGGAGGGGGGGTCTGGCCTGTGCTACCGCCATTTGCTTGGTCAGCACACAAGTCAGTTCCGTGGTATCCACTGGAGCCGAGTGGTGATGGTCCAGTCACGAGACGTCACACCAAACACTTACGTACTTCGACCGGGGCCGTACGGGTCCAAGATCAAGGGCGGGAGGAGGGAATATACGTCGAGTTTTCCTGCTACAGATGAAGAAACCCAACATCACGAGTACACACGATCGGGAGGCGGGACCGCGTATTCCAACGGGGAGGCGGGGGACGGGGGCCAAATGGTTAGGCAGAGGCGGAAAGACGCCACGGACTACCCTACCGCGTATGCCCCTTGTTTTGTTGCAGTTGACCAGCCCCAGGGACGGACGCGGCACTACTCGATGTGAGGGGCGAGCAAAGACTGGAGGCAACGAACGTCACACACACGCGGGGGGCCCGACGCCGGCGTGGCGGGGGGAAGGGGACGGGGGCCGACGGAACGAAGCGAGGAGCACAGACGGGGGCGCGGGGTGGCCGCGTTAGCTAGAGCAACGGAAGGGCAAGGGTTCAGAGACCACAGGCACATGAACGACGGGGGGGGGAAAAAAACGGACGGGGAAAGGGAGAAAGACGTGGAGGGGGGTGGGGGGGGGGGGGGGGGGGGGGGGGGGGGGGCCCGGGGTCGGGCGTGACAGGGTGGCCCAGTGAGCAGAGAGGGGGGGTGGGGTGGGGGGGGGGTGTGGGGGGGGGGGTGGGTGTGGGTGTGGGTGTCCCGGCGAGGGAGGAGGGGGACGGGCTGGTTGCGCAGGCACGGGGCGGTGGAAAGACCAGACGTTCCGGGCGGCAACGGGGACGAGGAGGGTGGCCGCCAGCTTTGCGGATGTGGTGCAGTCGTTCTTCCGTTGTTGAGGTGAGAAGAACCCCCTGCTGGTGTTGTAGGTGGCATGGGGGTTGGCACGGGAAAGGACTAAAAGGGGAATGGTGAGGACGGGACAGCCGACTACAGGGGAGGAGAGAAGAAGCGGCAGGGGAGCGCCGCAGGGGAACAAAAAATAGCCAGGAGAAGGGGGTGTTGAGCGTCCAGAAAGACCGCACGTGGCAACAGATAACTGGGATACAGAAGAGCTTTTTTGGAAAAATGCGGGATAGTCTGTAGGCAAATAGAAGGGCGGGCGATGATAGGGGACAAGACACAGAACCACGACAAAGGTTCCCGGGCAATACAACTCCGGCGATCATTACCACCATGATACCCGCGGGCCCACAGAAAAGAGGACAAGGGACAACCCATCCTGCCTCCAGTGTAACAAGAAAAACTATCCTCCATGCTTAACAGAGGGACCCCCTGGAAAAGTTAAAATCCACTATGCTAACTCTCTTGGACGAGACAACACCAGGTAGTCACAACCTAGGTTAACGACCATGGTTAGTCTCGCTGAAAACAAGAGTCAGCAGGTCTAAGCAGGAAACCCCAGCTTTCCACAGGATTATGCCTCCTGAGGTACAACCACAGGATTTTTCAACGTTTGCCATCAGGTCTGACGACATCTGCAAGAACTGGGGCTACCCCCTACCGCTGTCACTGCCAAAAACTTCTGTGATAAGGCTGACACCACGCATGCGACCACCCCCCCGCCCGCCCCACAAAAAACTGCAACAAAAAGCATCTATTTTTTGGTGGGTATCGTGCGGGGGTCCGCATATACGGATGGCGGAAGATGAATATATACCGTAGAAGTACGCAAGTTCCCTGCACCCGCATCCGATCCATCGACTGTTACCATAGCCAGATGGACAAAGACGGAAATCTGGAAATCCCTCAGGCTGTATCTTTTCTCATGTATCCACTGCACACCGATCAACTTTGTGTCATCTTCCCTTTTGTTCCCAGGTGCTGCACACATACTATAATTATGAAATAATAAAGAGCAAGATAGGCATTTCTGAATGGTCTGTGCATATCCTTAACTTTAATCCTGCAAGGATCGAGTTGAGTCGGATAGAATATGCAGCAGCTGTGTCCCCACTTTCACCTTACCTGTCCTTCTGTCGGACCTACGTGTCTGGTTGGACGCTGAAAGCAGTTGAAGTAGTGGTGGTCATCACACCAGTGGAACTGAAGGAACTCTATTTGGAGCCTTGCGCCTGGCTTCTCGGGCGTCAAGACAAACACAGGGTGTCAAAGTAGGCTGCGGCAACAAGGAAATCAGCTGATCTATCCATCCGCAGGGCAATTCCATGTATGATGCTGGATGGGCATGCGGCAGGACACTGAACAGTTTCTTCTTAAAAAACAAAATTGTGCAAGAAAAAAAAAGAGAAAAAAAAACATCAAACATTCATCCACAACTTGGTTGTCATCCTCTGGGCACTGCTTCAATTGTCAATGTGGGGGCACTAATCAAATTCTTCAGAAGATTGATGAAAAAATATCTACTGAAAAACCAAAAATTATAATTTAACCATCACAACCTCTGAGTGAGCGCTGGGTGGTCAGCCAATTGGCTACATGCTCTCAAAAAGAATTCATCAAAACTTAAAAATCTTGTAAGAAACTGAAAGATTGAATTGAGTTCTTATGGGTCATTTAGGAAACTCTTCAGCTCATGTATTCTGGATAACGTGCACCCAGCTAACACGGAAGAAGTGACAAACACAGGCAGGGAACGATCCATTTCAGTACTCCTGTCTAGATCATAAGATTAGAAACACAATGAAAACTGATATTCTGAATAATTAGCACAGGAGTTCGTTTTCGTGTAGGACTGTTGACAAAATTAGGGGCGGGGTCCATCTTTAAGTGGTTTCCATTAAAGCGTGGAATGGTTGTTGTTCATAAAATTTAGGGGCACGCAGCAGGGAAACTGTTATACTATCAAGTGTATTAAAATTGGTTTGCCAATTTCCTTTTTTCTAACAATAGAAAAGGAAAAAAATTTTCTGAGGAGAGCCCAGAATGGCGACTGAAACTGGGAAACGCCGACCACCCTACCTACTTTGAAATTTCTTGTGGAAGCCTCCAGACTTGCGGACGGCAGGTTTGTATTTCACAGAAATTGTGTTTGGAGTATCATCAAACGCCAAAGCATGAAAAATAATAAAGTGTTTTAACAAAAAGTGCCTATTTGAGAATGCCAAACTTAGCGTTATGCTGTGATGCGCGTGATGTCCCAAGTCCAGAAACAAAATTGCTCAACTTACGATGCCACAATGTTTTTTCCAGCACTATTTGCAATTATCAGTTTACAAAGCCATACATACAAGTTACAAATTACATCAAAAATACTTATTTTCATTTGAAAAAAAAAAGAAAAAAATCTTTTCATGCGCTGTCCCAAATGAATCACACATAATGCCGGAAACTTCGTATTTGAATTCCTGAACGAACTAAAGCGCTTCGAGTGTTCAGTGGCCGGTCGGGGAGTACAGTGTGTAAACATAAACCCAATATAAGTGACGTAGTACGCAGAGAACTGTACAGGAAGTGAGACACTGCACCCTAAAGTCATGATGTCCCTTGCCGTTTCCCGTGAATCACACGAGACACATGTGGGGCGCAAGTCAACTCCGCAAAGAAATCTTCCAAGTACTTCTTTCCGAATGGCCATCCATGCCTGAGGTAAGTTTTTTTTTATATTCTTCACAGTTTAGTATATTGTTTTGTTACAGTTTGAAGTGGTAATACTCATCATTAATGTGGCAAACCATTCTGAATCTTGAAAGTGCGGCTTTTTTCAACTTTCGGGCCGATGTCCCCATGACGCAAACGAAACACAAATCCTGCAATTCTTAATGATTACTCATGATTGTTAGCAGTACTTCATCAGTGAATGTGCACTTCTGATAACTCATTATAGTTAGATTATTGTAGTGATATAATCTAGTATATGAAAAAAAATGTTGTTTTTTTAATCAAAGACAACTGATTTTTATAATTTTGTGTGATACATGGGACAGCAAGCTCCATGAATGGCATGTCATGTATTTGCGACTGATAGCATTACTTTTCAGACAGAAGCAATATTTATGTGTGATACTAGTTTTAATGCGCTTCTCATAATTTTTGATATAATTTGGTATGTCTGTCTGTCTTTGAGTTGGTAATGTGTAAGTTTCAGGCCAAAGCATCGGGTGTGAAACATGGGACATCTTGATGAGTTAATACTGTTTATCCATTTTGGTAAGAGGTGTTTCTAGAGAAGCTTATATCTTATCTATTAAACTCAGTAAGATCTTCATAGTAATATATCTGTTTAAATCACTATTATTAGAGTGTGTTAACTTTAAAAAATTTTCTATTTATTGACATTTGTTCATTTGTAATGATTGCAGGTCTTGGAATCAGATGAACTTGAAATCCAAGTCAAGTTCCTCAAAGCCATGAACCACCATAATGTGTTCCCTGCAAAAGATGAAATATACTGGGTGCCTCGTGATGACATCACATTTGTAGAGGCACCAACAGTGACATATGCGAACATCACTTTTTTTTTTTTTTAAGTCACCTCAGACCAGACTGACAATCTCATTCATTTTTTTGTGCATGTTTTTTCATATTGTGTCCTTTGGTTTTTCCTTTTTATATCAATTTCTCTATGGTGTGTGTGTGTATGTGTGATACACAGTTTCTCATTTTAATTCTTTGATGAAAACATTTATCTTATCACATGCTCATCTGTGCTTGATCTCTAAAGCCATCACAATTGTTAAAAATTTTAAAAACCATATGAATCGTTTCTTTCATCTTGCTTTATTAAATAGCCTACACAAACAGTTTTTTGTGTTATGAGTGTTCTGTTTCTGTTTTTGTCGAGTCTTTTCGCCTTTCTTCTGCCAATGCAGTCCCACGAACACTGTAACATGTTTTTGGAAATAATGGTATTTCACTTTTTAGTGATCCATCAGGATTGCAACTACTGGTATCTTATAAATATTATTACTGCATATATGAACAATTTAATTAAGTATGGTTTGTTGTGGGCTAGTGACATAAAAAAAATTCTGTGAGAACTGTTATGCGTGTTGCGGTGTCCCAGGTTTTATGTTGCTAAAAATAGTTTGTTCTATTCCAAATTATAATTTTTCAGATGTACGTGTTTTCTTTCAACATGTTTTAACTTTTTTGTCATTTTCCCCACATCTTGGTAACCGAGTAACTGGAGGACACTAACAGACAGGTTGATATAATCTGGAGGTGGCCACAATTTTGATCATGAATAAGTGCTTCTCTTCCCTGGAAAAAAAAAAAAAAATCGTTCCTGAATACTCCTGTCATCTACAATGTCCGTCTTCTGATACATTTGCTTCATTGTGCAAGATTCTTGTATGTTTAATGTTCTGTTGTTGTTTTTCTTGCAGCAGAAAAAACAAGTTGGCAGCAAGACGCAGTGTTTGCAACGTGTGAACTAAAAACAAACTTTGATGGGATAAGCGGGGGGCATGATAGGATTGGGCACAGCTTAATGGACGGGAAAAGTTAAAAGCTAGTGGAAAAAAAAAAAAAAACTGAGATGCATCACATTTAAATAATCCCATTTTTATCTGGAAAATGTTCCACAAAACCATGACTTATGTATAATTTTGTTTTTTTCTTGTAATTTCTCACTGACAGTGACTAACAATACTGCAACAAAATTTCCATAGTTCCAAAGAAGCGTCACTGATAAGTGAGTTTAGCAGGTTTCCAAAGAACATGAGGAGAAAAAAAACTTCAATAGAAAAATTAAGACTCACACCTGGCCTGGAGACACCCACTTTTTTGCAAACATAGGTGTATGGACTCGCCGGCTTGCTTCCAGCTGCTGCCATTTTCTTGGCTACCTCTTCTCTCAGCGTAGCATCTAAAATATTCTATCATGGTGGGTTGTGGTTTTGAGTCCTGTGGCGTCTCTTCCTCTTTCTTTGCGACTCTCTCCTCCTCCTCTTTTTGCTAGAAGCCGATCCTCCTTTCTTTGCCTCCTTTTTCAATCATCTGCCTTATCTACAGGATGACTCGTCTTTCCTTCTTTGTGGAGTTTGGGTGGAACTCTGAGTGGTGACATTTTTGGTACTTTCAAGGTTGTTACCACTCACTGAGCTTTCTACACAGCTCAGCTTAGGAGCTGGTTACTGGAGGAATCAGATTCACGTTTGTTGACTTCCGTTTGCGGGTGAGTCGGCGAGTTTTTTTAAGTTGCCTTCATCAAGGATAAACCAACGGAGGCTCGTTGGTAAGGCCTTCTAAATCACCTGTATCATTGGTGGTGACATGGGTGGGAGTGCCATCTTTAAGAATACCTTCCCCCTCTTTTACAATCCGTTACACTTTGCTCACTGACCACGCTTTCCTGAGTGTCTCTTTTATCTGTGCCACCAGTTGAGTCACCCTCCAGAAAAAATGCTGAGACTGTGCTTACACTGTCTTGCACATCAGAGGAGGTACTGTCCCATCTGCTTCTGCCTCACAGTTAATGCCAGTGAAGGCTGATTAGGACTGGAAAATTGCTTCTTTCTTAGTTGCGTCCTGCAGCAACACTGGAGTGAGAGGGGGTGGAGGGGGTGTTGCAGAGGGGATTAATGCAGGGGAGTGTGAGGGGAGGTGCGGGATGCAGAAGCGGTGGTTTGGAAGTGGGGGTTCTCAGACTGCCCACATGTGAGTCAGGAGTGCTATCCTGAAGACTGTGCTGACTAACCGTCATGCTGGCTGATCTGCTGTTTCCTCCATCACCCTTTTCCTGCCCATCAACACTCTCTAACCTTGCCACTGTGGGGTATACTGTCAGCAGTACCAGGTGATTCTGCAGCGTGTCTTTCACTTGCAGAAAACATTGGTCTGGATTGATGATCTCACCGACTCAGGCCCCACCAAGCTGGCACAGTGGTTATCACTCCTAAGTCCTTCTGACTGGAAATCGTTGGAGAAGTGGGCAAGGAAACAGTTCTCCCACTGCTTGTAACTTGAGTCACATTATCTCGGAGGGATTGGTGGGACTGTGGAGGGTTTTGAGCAGAATCAGATGTCTGTCCTGTATAATCTGATTTCACTTCAGAGGAAATACTTGTTGAACTGTCTGCATTTAAGCTGGTGTTTCTCTGAAGCACACTGCCTGAAACCACCAATCCCTGCTGGACTGACTGTTGTAATGGAGTGACCCACACTGACAAGTCTAGGAGTCATCGGAAATTCTGTCGATTTACTTGCTGCCAAGTTGTGAGACACACACAGAACTGTTGCTGCACGGGCAGGGTGGGTACACCCACCAGTACTACAGTCACATGTGAGCGAGATCGAAGGAGGAAGGTCACAGTAGATGTTTTTTAAGATGGGTACAAGAACAGGCAGCCGGAATATGTTGAAGCTGCACACACCTGAAGATGAACTAACTAACAAAGAGATATGACAATGATTGCAGGTGATAGATGGTGCACTGATGGTAATGAAGTCAACAATGGTTGAATGTGGGAGAGTTGATTGGCGTTCGTTTTGCTTGTCAACATTCTCCACACATGAAGTATTGCACACAGGACAGAAGCATGTTGAACCTGGAGGCACAGCCTGGGCGGCAGTCTGACAGTAAGGTGACCGGTTACACACCGCAGCAGCAGAGCCAGGAAAGACGGACACAGCAGGACTAGACACTCCGTTTGTGACAGAGCCTTCTGCTGAGGTTCTGGCTGCCGCATGTCAGGCTGAGCAACACTGACAGGAGAGGATTGATGTGAGTGTGGGAAATGAAAGATACCTGTTGATGACACAGACAGTTTGGACCAGGGCCACTTGGAGAATAACTGACGTGATCCAGCTGCAGTCTAGATGACAGAGTGTCCTTTCAATGCAGCTGAACTGTTCCATGGGTGTGAGAAGAAACAGCAGAGTTACTCACTACGCAGGTGTTACAGTCTGAGTGGAACATAAGGCAGAAGAGAAAGATGATGCGGTAGATGATGAAGGAACAGCACATTGGAGGTCACACCCATCGAAGACAAAGCCACTGAAACAGTTTGGGGAACAGCTGATCCATTGCCTACTTTGTGGCGGCTGCTTGATGAGGACTGAAGAGTTCTAGCGTATGTGGGGCTGCTGGATCACAGAAGTGTTGATGCAGTTTTTAAACTACCAACCTGTACGCTGGACGAGCTAACTGGGGTGTCACGAATTGTTGCCAGCATTTCCTGAACTGCTGTGGGGTGCTGATGACAAATTTTGGCAACAGTTTATCAAACACCAAGTTCCTTGCTGGAGATGTTTGCATGAAAGGGCTGGCACCAGGAGATCTCGAACCTCCCTGACTAGCCCGTCCGGGAGATCCTGATCCGTTGGAGCTGTGCCGGGAGCTGGCACTGGGAGATTTGCAGGCACGGCCTGGCCAGAAGGAGTTTTTCAGGGTTGGCAGCGGTTTGACCAATCTTGTACCGACTCTGTGAGACGACGTGGCTGTGGAAGGCCAGCAGCCATAGATGTGATTGAGCATGTTAACGTTGATAGGAGAAGAACGTTTTGGTGTACAATGCTGGTGATGTTCGCACCAGCTCGTGGTCTCGGTACTCACACTCTGTTACCAGTTGTTGTTCCATGGCGGATTCCCCACGTCTAGTTATGCTGACAGCCCTGGCTCCGAATAAAGCCAATCCTCTGCACTGACAGGTCATCCCCATGAGGTTAGAGTCC
>JADBJO010017109.1:12500-38602 GCA_016801955.1 Conus betulinus | reverse complement strand
ACCTGCTCACTGTACATGGTGTATGTTTTTGATAAAGAAACAATGTTTTTGGCTGGTTGCTTTCAGGACATTCATGTCTTCCAGACGGTACAGAAAACCTTTTCTGCTTTTCCTTGGGTGTTCCCCAGTGACTGAGTGGGACTTGAAGTGTCTGTAGTTGCTCCCCAGCTGTGGTCTAGTCCTGTGGGGGTGGACATTAGTTTGAGTGAGAGAGAGAGTGGGGGGGGGGGGGGGGGGGGGAGCCATGCAGGGGTAGTCTCTGATAGTTTTCCTGCATGTTGTTCCATAGTGCAGCTATGTCCCCCACCCCCATCCCCGTCTCCCCGACCTTCAATCCTCTATGCTTTCATTGTGGTGGTTTGATAAGACTGGTGGCTAGAGGAGAGAGAGATGAGGGTCAGATTTGGGGGATTGTTGTTATTGTTGTTTAAAGTCTTGTACATGTTATTGTTGTTGGTTTAGGTCTGGACACGTTATTGTTTGTTCGGGTTGTGTACTTTTTTTTTTTTTTTTGGCTTGTACACGCTATGGCTGTTGATTTAGGCCTTGAACATATTATCATTGTTGTTCTAGTCATGTACCTGTTATCATTGTTGCTTTAGGTCTTGAATACTTTTTTATTGTTGTTTTGGGCCTTCTACATGTAATCATTGTTTTTTTAGGTTTTGTGCGTGCTACTGTCAAGTCTTGTACGCGTTCTGGTTATTGTTTTAGGTCTTGTACAAATTTTTGTTATTAAGTCTTGTGTATGTTATTGTTGTTTGGGGTCTTGTACATGTTTTGGTTGTTATTTTAGGCTATGTACATTTTGACAAGAAGATGGTGTGTGTTATGCATATTGTATGCCAGCGTGTGTGTGTGTGTGTGTGTGTGTGTGTGTGTGGTGTGTGTGTGTGTGGTGTGTGTGTGTGTGTGTGTGAGTGGGATGTGCCAAGTGATGGGAAAGGTAAGAAAGGAGGATAGGCAGAGAGCAGGGAGGGAGAGGAGAGGTGCAGCCCTTGTTGTTTCTGTCATCAGAGAGAGCATGTTGTCATGAAGTTTTTGAAAGCTCAGTTAAAAAAAAAAAAACAATAACAAATAGCAGTGGATCTCTGTGTGTGTGTGTGTGTGTGTGTGTGTGTGTGTGTGTGTGTGTGTGTGTGCAGACTCATGTTTTGGTGGCTAGAGTTAGTCTTCCTGACCCTCCCACAAAGAGAGGCATGCTATGTTTGCCTTGCATTGTTGTTTGGTCCTGGGGGGTTACTATTAAGATGGGTACCTGTGAACTATAGCAGCCTTTGTGTCATTGTTTGGTCCTGAGGGATACTATTGAGCTGGGTAACTGTAAGCCACATAAGCCTGTGTTATTGTTTGGTCTTGGGGGATATTATTGAGCTGGGTAACTGTAAGCTACATAAGCCTGTGTTATTGTTTGGTCTTGGGGGATATTATTGAGCTGGGTAAACTGTAAGCTACATAAGCTTGTGTTATTGTTTGGTCCTTGGGGATATTATTGAGCTGGGTAACTGTAAGCCACATAAGCCTGTGTTATTGTTTGGTCCTGGGGGATACTATTGAGCTGGGTAACTGTAAGCCACATAAGCCTGTGTTATTGTTTGGTCCTGGGGGATATCATTGAGCTGGGTAACTGTAAGCCACATAAACCTGTGTTATTGTTTGGTCCTGGGGGATACTATTGAGCTGGGTAACTGTAAGCCGCATAAACCTGTGTTATTGTTTGGTCCTGGGGGATATTATTGAGCTGGGTAACTGTAAGCCGCATAAACCTGTGTTATTGTTTGGTCCTGGGGGATATTATTGAGCTGGGTAGCTGTAAGCCACATAAGTCTGTGTTATTGTTTGGTCCTTGGGGATATTATTGAGCTGGGTAACTGTAAGCCACATAAACCTGTGTTATTGTTTGGTCCTGGGGGATATTATTGAGCTGGGTAGCTGTAAGCCACATAAGTCTGTGTTATTGTTTGGTTCCGGGGATCTCTACGTTTGAGCTGGGTAAATGTGGGCCATAGTAGCCTGTGTGCAGACAGTCTGACAATTCTGGTACAATCCTCACTGCAGATACTTCTTCAGAATTGTAAGCCAAAGCCTGCTGTTGTCTTATAGGTGTAACTTGAAGGACTGACATTCCAGGTAGATACAATAACAGCAACAGTGACAAGAAAGTAATAAGAATGATAATGAAGGGCAATCATCATGGTCAGACACAGATAGTAATGATCAGTGTAAAGAGGGAACTTTTTTTGTTGTTCTTTGTTTTTTTTTTGCTCCGATGTTGAAACAGTGACATGTCCCAGACTCGAAAGTGGCGATGTTTGTGTCACCAGTTGATCTGTGGACAGGAGGCACACAGAGCAAAGAAGGAACCTGTCCTCAGACCATTTCAGCTTCAAACTTTGCCCACAGTTTGTTGTTGACAGCGTTGGCCCTCATCCCCAGGCAGAAAAAGCCTTGCTGATAACAGTACTGATGGAAGACACATCACAAACTGTACAGGCTGATGTGTGGTGTGCTATGATCAGACAAAGAAGATGATGACTTTACAATTACTGTTTTTGTGATGGTGATGGAAGTTATACTTGGTGTTTGGTGATGTTATTCATGGCAGCAGGGATGTCGTGATGATGATGATGATGATGGCAGTCATGAGTGTGGGGCTTGGGGCATGGCAGAATGTGTATTGGAAGCCAACTGAAGGGCAAGGACAGGGCACTTTTCCTCGGCTGCTTTCTTTTTTACTTTTAGTGTTGAGCATGCACAAGAGCACACAAGTGTGCTGCCTATACACATGAGCATGTGCATATGTGCGCATGCACACACACATACGCACATACTCACGTACACACATATGCATGCGCGCCTCTCCCCACACACACACATACACATGCACGCACGCACACACACACACACACTTGCATGCATGCACACACACACTTGTTCTCTCTCTTTCCACACACATGCACACTCTCATACACACACACACACACACACACACACACACACACACACACACACACACACACACACACACACACACACTTGTTCTCTCTCTTTCTCTCACTCTCTCTGCCTGTCTGTCTGTCTGTCTCTCTCTCTCTCTCTCTCTCTCTCTCTCTCTCTCTCTCTCTCTCTCTCTCCTCCTCTCTCTCACCCTCTCTTGCTATTTCATCCATATAGACAGACACAGATACATCCATACATGCACCCACACTGTGTAATCAATCATTAAAAAAAAAAGTCAAATTTGGGGGATGTTACTCCCATATTTTAATGTTTGCAAAATATGACATGTAGCACCATGGAGACTGAAGCAGGAAGCCTGAAACTGGGTGCCCATCCTGGTGCTGTGTTACCATGGGTAAAGTATGGTATGCAGCACCCTAAAGACTGAAGAATGCGTGCAGCTAGAAGCCTAAATCTGGGTGGGCAGTGCTGCCATGTAAGAGTTTGTCATTAGCTGTGTGTTGCTCTGTGCAGAATGAAGAATACAGTAGAGAAGGTTTTTGTTGGGGTGTCAATCTTGGAATGGTCAGCATTTTAATGTTAGAGTTTATATAGTACAATATGTAGCTCAATGGTTGAACAGTGCAATAGGACGATTCTCGAGGGTTGCCAGTCTCGGAAGGGTTAGCGTTGTGATGGTAGAGTGTATATCATTAGGAGTGATGAACACAGCTGGAAGCTTGTTGTTGAGTGCCAATCTCGGAATGCTCAGCTTTGTGGTTTTCAGCAAGACAGAGAGGAGAAGCACGTATGAGTGTGTTCGCTGCCTGAAGGCCTACATGAACAATAAAGTAAGTAGAACACCTGTATTTTCACAACTCTCTAGTTTACAGGACTGGATGTTTTACTGATTGTTTTTTTCATTGAATCTCATTCCTTTGCTTAGATATTTTTTAATTATATATTTGAATTATTTGTGCCTTACCATTCTCTCTCTCTCTCTCTCTCTCTCTCTCTCTCTCTCTCTCTCTCTCTCTCTCTCTCTCTCTCTCACACACACACACATTGTCTTGACTCTCATCTCCTATAAAACAAACTTGTGTAATGACAAAGTGTGAGGAATCTCTGTATGTTGTTCATATGTGTCTTTTTTGTTGGTTGTTGTTGGTGTTTTTGTCATCGTTGAATCGTTGAGGGGTTGGAGAAGAAGAGAGAGGGTATTGGCGGGCACAGGAGTTGGGGGGGGAGAATGAAGGGGTGGAGAAGGGCGTATGTGCAGATCCTGAATGACAAAGCCTAAAGAACATATTGCAGCCACAGGTGCTCCTCCCCCCCCTTACACCCCACCCCCACCCCTTCAAGGAAAAAGGGGAAAAAAATGACAAGGACAGGTGCATTTTCAATAGATGAATGCTGTAAAGTTATGGGGTGTCAGTTGAAGTGACTAGGTAAACATGAGGCAAGTTGGAATCATTCATCACAAGATAAGGATTTCTGTGATCTGCTGGTTTGCTTCAGTTTAGATTTTAGGGTGTGAAAATATATTGAATGCACAGCACAGAGTGAATGTTATGAAATATGCACTGGTGGTGGTGTGTCTGTGTCTGTGTCTGTGTTTATGATGAGGCAGACGGAATATAATTTGCCAGTTGCTGTAGATGTATTTTAACTAGGTGATATGTTCCCGTGTAATTTGTGTATATTTCGTAACAGATGTGTTCCTGTGTTGTGTGTACCAATCTCTTCATGACATGGTATTAAATCAGTCGTTCCAGAGTCTTTCTGCTTCTTATTTTGATCATTCTTGACTGTATCACCATGTCACTTATTTCACTGTGTTTCTACATTACAGACTGACTCATTTATGACTGTATCATGTCAGTTATTTCAGTGTGTTTCTGCATTGTAGACTGACTCATCATTCATGATTGTATCACCATGTCTGTTATTTCAGTGTGTTTCTGCATCAACCCATTGTGACCCAGGTAGTGGTGGTGGTCAGGGGATTAGGTTTCAGCGCTGACCGCATGGACTTGGGTGTTATGTAGGTGTTGGGTGTAGCCACACTACATTTGGACTGAAGACATGGGTGTTGTATGGGGTGTGATGTGTGTCCACATGTGTCCTGAAGATCAAGGTGTTTTATGTGGGGTGTGATGTGTGTCCACAGTATGTCCTGAAGATCAAGGTGTTTTATGGGTGTGGGGTGTGTGATGTGTGTCCACAGTATGTCCTGAAGATCAAGGTGTTTTATGGGTGTGGGGTGTGTGATGTGTCCACAGTGTGTCCTGAAGATTAAGGTGTTTTATGGGTGTGGGGTGTGATGTGTGTCCACAGTGTGTCCTGAAGATCAAGGTGTTTTATGTGGGGTGTGATGTGTGTCCACAGTGTGTCCTGAAGATCAAGGTGTTTTATGGGTGTGGGGGGTGTGATGTGTGTCCACAGTGTGTCCTGAAGATCAAGGTGTGTTATGTGGGGTGTGATGTGTGTTCACAGTATGTCCTGAAGATCAAGGTGTTTTATGGGTGTGGGGTGTGTCCACAGTGTGTCCTGAAGATCAAGGTGTGTTATGTGGGGTGTGATGTGTGTTCACAGTATGTCCTGAAGATCAAGGTGTTTTATGGGTGTGGGGTGGTGTGTCCACAGTGTGTCCTGAAGATCAAGGTGTGTTATGTGGGGCGTGATGTGTGTCCACAGTGTGTCCTGAAGATCAAGGTTTTTATGTGGGGTGTGATGTGTGTCCACAGTGTGTCCTGAAGATCAAGGTGTGTTATGTGGGGTGTGATGTGTGTCCACAGTGTGTCCTGAAGATCAAGGTGTGTTATGTGGGGTGTGATGTGTGTCCACAGTGTGTCCTGAAGATCAAGGTGTGTATGTGGGGTGTGATGTGTGTTCACAGTATGTCCTGAAGATCAAGGTGTTTTATGGGTGTGGGGTGTGTCCACAGTGTGTCCTGAAGATCAAGGTGTGTTATGTGGGGTGTGATGTGTGTTCACAGTATGTCCTGAAGATCAAGGTGTTTTATGGGTGTGGGGTGTGTCCACAGTGTGTCCTGAAGATCAAGGTGTGTTATGTGGGGCGTGATGTGTGTCCACAGTGTGTCCTGAAGATCAAGGTGTTTTATGGGTGTGGGGTGATGTGTGTCCACAGTGTGTCCTGAAGATCAAGGTGTGTTATGTGGGATGTGTGATGTGTGTCCACAGTGTGTCCTGAAGATCAAGGTGTGTTATGTGGGATGTGATGTGTGTCCACAGTGTGTCCTGAAGATCAAGGTGGGTTATGTGGGGTGTGATGTGTGTCCACAGTATATGTCTGAAGATCAAGGTGTTTTATGGGTGTGGGGTGTGATGTGTCCACAGTGTGTCCTGAAGATCAAGGTGTTTTATGGGTGTGGGGGTGTGATGTGTGTCCATAGTGTGTCCTGAAGATCAAGGTGTGTTATGTGGGGTGTGATGTGTGTTCACAGTATGTCCTGAAGATCAAGGTGTGTTATGTGGGTGGGTGTGATGTGTGTCCTGAAGATCAAGGTGTGTTATGTGGGATGTGATGTGTGTCCACAGTGTCCCTGAAGATCAAGGTGTGTTATGTGGGGTGTGATGTGTGTCCACAGTGTGTCCTGAAGATCAAGGTGTGTTATGTGGGGTGTGATGTGTGTCCACAGTGTGTCCTGAAGATCAAGGTGTGTTATGTGGGGTGTGATGTGTCCACAGTGTGTCCTGAAGATCAAGGTGTTTTATGGGTGTGGGGTGTGATGTGTGTGTCCACAGTGTGTCCTGAAGATCAAGGTGTGTGTTATGTGGGGTGTGATGTGTGTCCTGAAGATCAAGGTGTGTTATGTGGGGTTTGATGTGTGTCCACAGTATGTCCTGAAGATCAAGGTGTTTTATGGGTGTGGGGTGTGATGTGTCCACAGTATGTCCTGAAGATCAAGGTGTGTTATGTGGGGTGTGATGTGTGTCCACAGTGTGTCCTGAAGATCAAGGTGTTTTATGGGTGTGGGGTGTGATGTGTCCACAGTGTGTCCTGAAGATCAAGGTGTTTCGTGGGTGTGGGGTGTGATGTGTGTCCATAGTGTGTCCTGAAGATCAAGGTGTTTTCATGTGGGGTGTGTGTGTGTCCACAGTGTGTCCTGAAGATCAAGGTGTGTTATGTGGGGGGGTGATGTGTGTCCACAGTGTGTCCTGAAGATCAAGGTGTGTTATGTGGGGTGTGATGTGTGTCCACAGTGTGTCCTGAAGATCAAGGTGTGTTATGTGGGGTGTGATGTGTGTCCACAGTATGTCCTGAAGATCCAGGTGTTTCATGGGTGTGGGGTGTGATGTGTGTGTCACAGTGTGTCCTGAAGATCAAGGTGTGTTATGTGGGGTGTGATGTGTGTTCACAGTATGTCCTGAAGATCAAGGTGTTTTATGGGTGGGGGGTGTGTCCACAGTGTGTCCTGAAGATCAAGGTGTTTTTTGTGTGGGGTGTGATGTGTGTCCACAGTATGTCCTGAAGATCAAGGTGTTTTATGTGGGGTGTGATGTGTGTCCACAGTGTGTCCTGAAGATCAAGGTGTTTTATGTGGGGTGTGATGTGTGTCCACAGTGTGTCCTGAAGATCAAGGTGTTTTATGTGGGGGTGTGATGTGTGTCCACAGTATGTCCTGAAGATCAAGGTGTTTTATGTGGGGTGTGATGTGTGTCCACAGTGTGTGTCCTGAAGATCAAGGTGTTTTATGTGGGGTGTGATGTGTGTCCACAGTATGTCCTGAAGATCAAGGTGTTTTATGTGGGGTGTGATGTGTGTCCACAGTATGTCCTGAAGATCAAGGTGTTTTATGTGGGGTGTGATCTGTGTCCACAGTGTGTCCTGAAGATCCAGGTGTTTCATGGGTGTGGGTGTGTGATGTGTGTCCACAGTGTGTCCTGAAGATCCAGGTGTTTCATGGGTGTGGGGTGTGATGTGTGTCCCACAGTGTGTCCTGAAGATCCAGGTGTTTCATGGGTGTGGGGTGTGATGTATGTCCACAGTATGTCCTGAAGATCAAGGTGTTTCATGGGTGGGGTGGTGTGTGATGTGTGTCCACAGTTTGGGCTGAAGCAGATCCTGGACCATGAAGAAGCCCTGACCATCTTGTCCCGCACCGTTGACCCTGCCGACCCCCCCACCATGCTGGAAGCCGTGCGACTGATGGCCGCCATGTGTCTGGTGCCCCCCAATGGGTGAGTTTGGAGCCTGTGTGTCTATAACGGCCATATACGAATGTGGTCCAGGACTTCCTTCACTTCCTTCCTTTCCACTGATAGTTTCAAAGGAGACAATTGACATCTTTTGTCGTTGAAAATGTTGTTTCTTTCAAGAATCATGTTTGTTTTGTTATCATTCTTGTTGTAAAAAAGGAGACCAGTTCATGTGTTACTCAGTATTTACCGATGGTTTGATGTCAGTGGTGTGGGCAAAGGTGGATGACATTCCAGTGGGCTCCAGTCTGTAGATCAGCATGGGTGGAGTCAGCTGGACTTTGCCTCCACTCTGCAGTGTAAATATTATTTGGTTTAACAGTGTTAATTTCAACTGTGCGGGAGAGCTAGCTGTATTGTGTTTAACACTGATGATTTCAACTGTGCTGGAGGTAGCATTGTTTGTGTTACCAGTGGGGGAGGAGGGTAGAAGGGGGGTTAGCTTCATGTTTGCAGCCTGTGAGGTAGCTCTAGTCGTCGTTTGACACTTCGGGAGTGTTGGGGGTCAAGATGAAAGGAGATTGTTTTTTGACCTATGGTCCTGGACATTCGCACAGTTGACAACAGTGCTCACAAGGTCATTAATGGATGGAAACCAAAGTAGTCCATCTGCCTGTAGAGAAATGAAAATCCCATTGTATTTTGTACAGACTGTCAGTGATGCCTTTATATGTGAGATGGTCTCCTGTTTCTAAAGTCTGCACATGTTGTTTGTGAGCGTGATCAACAGTTTATAAATAATCACTGAGCACTTAGTGTTAACGGCCATTCATTGCCTATCTTGTGCCGAATTTGAAAGGAAAAGTGACTGCTCGTTCTTGTATTTCATTGTCCTGAATGTTGTGTATCATGCGCGAAGAAGAAGACCCAAGAGGTGGAAACGCATCATGTTTTGTCTTGTAATTTGTTTGCCCCTGGCGGACTAATTCTTTTTAAAAGTTTGTTTCAATGTCTGCCTGCAGTCACGTCACTTTGAAAGTAACCTGTTTCATATCAATTCGTTCCGGTTGCCTTACAAAGTAAGATGACCGCTGCACCAGCCGATACAAGAAAAACTCAGAGAAGTGGGTGTGACATCCTGTGACAAGCATGCTTATTTTCACTCAGAACCTTATTTTCTTGCTTGTCTCCCTTATGTAAGTTCCTTCTGAGTGTGAAATGTGCATTGTTACAGTATCAGAATATTGGATTGCTTTCGCTGTGTGCACAAAGGCAGCCCCCAGTCAGACGGTTCAGAGTCAGAAGTGGTGAAGCAGTTTAGACATTGAAATGAAACAGAATATCAGCGTGTGTAAATCTACACAGTTATTTTATGGTCTCTGTGTCTGTGTGTGTGTGTGTGTGTGTGGGAGGGGGGGGGGTTGTTCATATCCAGCCTGTTTGTTGACTGTGGTGTGTGTGTGTGTGTGATTTCAGCCACGAGAGGGCGCTGGAGGGCATCACAGTGTGCGGGGAGATCCGAAACCAGGAACGCTTCGTGCCCGTCATCATGGGCATGGGAATGAGAGACAACCCAGCTATGCAGGTTTGTCACCCCTGACTGTCACTTTGTATCAATGTCTGCTGGTAATACTGACTGCCACAGTGTGTAACTGTCTGCTGGTAATACTGACTGCCACAGTGTATGACTGTCTGCTGGTAATACTGATGCCACAGTGTATAACTGTCTGCTGGTAATACTGACTGCCACAGTGTATAACTGTCTGCTGGTAATACTGACTGTCACCTTGTATAACTGCTGGTAATACTGACTGCCACAGTGTATAACTGTCTGCTGGTAATACTGACTGCCACAGTGTATAACTGTCTGCTGGTAATACTGACTGTCACCTTGTATAACTGCTGGTAATACTGACTGCCACAGTGTATAACTGTCTGCTGGTAATACTGACTGCCCACAGTGTATAACTGTCTGCTGGTAATACTGACTGTCACCTTGTATAACTGCTGGTAATACTGACTGCCACAGTGTATAACTGTCTGCTGGTATATTGACTGTCAATTTGTATAACTGTCTGCTGGTAATACTGACTGCCACATTGTATAACTGCCTGTGATAATACTGTCATCTTGTGTAACTGTCTGTTTGTAGTACTGTGAACCAGCTTTCTTATCTGTGATCATGACCATGGGATGAAGTGTTTCTGTTTGTATCAGCAGGGAAAGAGATCTCATCACAATCATGCTGGGGTGAACGCTGAGTCAACACATCATTTCTTTGACTGTCCATTACTGGATGTTGTGTGGTAATACAGAATAGGAAGTCTTCCACCATGCTTTTTCAGTGTTGTAAAGATGTGAACATAAAGTCTTCTGTTGAACATCTCTGTCCAGTGTTGCTATGATGTGGACCTTGTTTTCAGCATTGTCAAGATGTGGACATGGAGTGGTCTGCTGAACGGTTTTTCCCTGTGTTGCTGTGATGTGGACCTTGTTTTCAGCATTGTCAAGATGTGGACATGGAGTGGTCTGCTGAACGGTTTTTTTTTCCCTGTGTTGCTGTGATGTGGACCTTGTTTTCAGCATTGTCAAGATGTGGACATGGAGTGGTCTGCTGAACGGTTTTTTCCCTGTGTTGCTGTGATGTGGACCTTGTTTTCAGGTGGCCTGTGTACAGCTAGTGAACGCCATCATCAGCACGCCCGATGACCTTGACCTGAGACTACATTTGAGGAATGAGATCATGAGAACAGGAATGAACGACTTGATAGGGGTAAGCTAACATACAATGATCTGCGCCTTCTTTCTGTGGTCTGTCAGAACAGTGTGTGTGCATGTGTGTGTGTGTGTGTGTGTGTGTGTGTGTGTGTGTAGTAGGAGGGGGAGGAGGGAGTAGGGTAGGGTTGTGGATGGAGGTGGGAAAAGGGATGGAGGAGAGAGAATAACATCAATTTTTTTTTTGAGAGTACTGTCTTATTTTTGGTGTCACTTCATTGGCATTAGACACACGCTGTTCATTCTAACTCACCGGCCACAGCCACCCTGGCTGATACAGTTGCAGCCCTGCTCTAACAGGCCACAGCCACCCTGGCTGATACAGTTGCAGCCCTGCTCTAACAGGCCACAGCCACCCTGGCTGATACAGTTGCAGCCCTGCTCTAACAGTGCACAGGAAGCAGTCAGTGTCAAGGGGTCCAGAGGTAACCAGCCAGAGGAGACACTGCACTGCTGCTGAACCCATGTCTGTAGCGTTCAGTGGTGCTGGTTCTGATCCAGCATACTCATGACGCCTCCCACTAAGGCCGCCCATGGACAGCGATGATTGTGTAGTCATGGAGCCAGCAGGAGTGGGTGTCCTCCTCCAGAGGGCGCCCTCACTCTGCCGTCGGTGCTTCCAACAGTTCCTGTGAGTTCCCGTGAGCATACCAATCCTGGCAACCCTGATGTGAACTCATCAAGGGCATAGACGTGAAGAGGATATTAAAACTGAGGTCATCGTGAGAGCAGGGCATGAAGCGTCACAGAATTGGAGCCTTTTAAAGCCGAACAATGAGGATGGTGAGCACCATGCCTGTGAGTTCCATTCTGGTCTGAGAGTGCTTGACAGGGCGTTACTGGTACGCTTACGTTCACAGTATAACCAGGCGTCAACCAGGCCTAAGAAATGCAGACACATGCAGTGTTGGTTAGGAAATTTGAGCAACACTTTCAGAGAGCCACCCCTTGACTGGATGAAAGTTGACTGTGTTTCCAGTCCTCCCAGTGCAGCACCTGGAGCCAATTTAGCTTTGGGTGAGAGCTGGTCAGGGCTGAAAATTTTATCCCATGAATAAATGGCTCAAGATGGGAGTCAAACTCATGATCTTCCAGCCTGGAAACTGTGGTGCTGACCATTGCACCATGATGTCAGTTAAGTGAAATGAAAGTTGTTTTCGGATAAGCATGGGTACTGATGGTTTTTACTTTGATTTGTGTTGCCCATTGTTTTGCAAACAGATTCAGTTCTACTGCTATTCAGAGGGTAAATCCTCCATTGCTATCATTACACTTCTCTTTACTTGTGGTCTGTACCAGTAAAAAGTTGTGGTTTGTTGGATGCTTATCATAAAAAAATCCTTGGGAAATCACTAATTTAGAAATAAGAAAAACAGGTAAACAAATTAAATACACAGTGGAGTTCTCATGAGTTCCCAGTTGGTGTTCAGTGAACAGAGGGAAGTCCAGTGTGAAACATCAGAGCAGTCTAAGGTGATGTGGCATGTTCACTGGTTCAGGACCAGCCGCCGTGGCGAAGTGGTTAGCGTCGCGGACTCCCGGCTGGGAGGTCGTGGGTTCGAATCCCATCAGAAGTCATGTGGGTTTTTCTGCCCCGACCGGCTCCTACCCAGAGTTGAGTTTGCTGCGGGCTCAGTTGGGAAGACTGGGACCACACAGTCGAGTTTCATCCACTAAATGGATGCGTTTCTGAGAGTGTTGCTCAAATTTTCCTGACCAACACTGCAGGTGTCTGTATCTCTCGGGCCTGGTTGACGCCGGGATATATTATGAAAGGAAGCGTAGAGTACAGCCCTGTCATGTAGTCTCAGACCGAAATGGAAATCCGTAGCATCATCTTAATCATCCTCATTCTCATCCATCAGCATAAAAAAAAAAAAAAAAGTCTCAAATTCTGTGGCCCTTCATGCCCTGCTCTCATGGTGACCTCAGTTTCGATGTCCTCTCCACGTCTGTGGCCTTGGTTTGGTTCCGTCCGGGTCACCGGTGTCGGCAAGTCCATGGGGGCTGTCGTTGGACGGACGTGGTGGCGCCCTCGGAGGGAGAGCTCACTCACGCCGGCTCCGCGACTAAGCAATTATTGTCGTCAGTAGGGGGCTTAGTAGGTGGTGTCCTGCGTATGTTAGATCAGAACAGGCGCCACTGAACACCACTGAAGTGACTTGGCAGCAGTGCAGTGTCCTCTGGTGGGTTGCCTCTTGATGACTCGACATTGACTGCTCCCTGTGGATTGCTGGTGCCGGGGCTGTGGCGGGGCCGACCGGGCTGTGGCTGTGGACGGGGTGTCGGAATGAGCGGCGTGGGTGCACTGCCTCTGAGGTGGCGCAGAGGTTGGGACAGCAAAAAAAAAAAAAAAAAAAAAAATGTTCACTGGTTCACCTGACCTCTGAACCTGAAGTCTTCCTCAGGCATCAGACCTGTGCGATAGGGCAGCTGCTACCCAGGACACTGGCCAACCCGCCTGTGTGAATGAAAGTTGTAAACTTCTCATTGTTCCTTCATGCCCTACTCTCATGGTGACCTTCATTTCGATGTCCTCTGCACTTCTGTGGCCTCTGTTTGATTCGGTGGGGGGGGTCACCGGTACCAGAATAAACATGGGAGATGTCGTTGGACGGACAGAGGGAGAGCTCTCACACACTGGCTCCGCGACTAAGTAATTATTGTCTTTTGCAGAGGCTTAGTAGGTGGTGTCCTGCATGATTATGTTGGATCATAACAGACACCACTGAACACCACTGAAGTCACACGGTGCTGGGGATGCTGCGGGCCAGGCTGTGGCTGTGGACGGGGAGTCAGAATGAGCGGTGTGGGTATAATGCCACTGAGGTGGCACAGAGTTGGAACAGAAATAAAAAAAAAATTCTTATTGTAAAGCTGTCTAAAAGACTTCAAGAAATATGTGTTATTGTTCTTGCTACATGTTAAGGGTGGTGTGACGTGTCGCAGTTTCTGGACATGCACCAAGAAATGTGTGTTGTTGTTATTCAGGCTACATGTTAAGGAGTGGTGTGACGTGTTGCATTTTCTGGACATGCACCAAGAACTGTGTGTGTTGTTATTCAGGCTACATGTTAAGGAGTGGTGTGACGTGTTGCAGTTTCTGGGACATGCAAGAAGATGAGGAGCTGCGGACCCATCTGAACATCTTCCACGAACATAAAGAAGAGGACATGGAGGAATTCTCACATCGCTATGACAACATCCGAATGGAGCTGGAATATCCTTGTGCTGTCTATGGAAGACATTGTCTGTGTGTGTATGTGTGCGCATGCGTGTGTCTGTGCTTTTGCATGTCCATGTGCAATTGTGTGTGTGTGTGTGTGTGTGTGTGTGTGTGTGTGTGCAGTTCTCTGCTGACACTTGGAAGACTTTAGCTTTCTAGAAGATCTTTTCATACAACCTTTAATTATTGGTCACTGACGCAGAGGTATGCTTCAAGATGATCATGAGCAGTATTTGTGTTTGTGTGTGTGTGTGTGTACATTTCTTTGCTGACATTTACCATACAGCTTGCTAAAGGAGCAATACAAACAGTCCTTAACAAGGGGTTACTGACCCGAAGCTGTGCTTCCAGACAATCATGATCATGTGTGCGCGTGCATGTGCTTGCATTTTGTATATTAGATATTCATCATGTCATTGAGTGACTTTAATTATGTGAGATGCTTGTGACTTGTTTATTTCTTGCTTAATATTTATGAAGTTTGCCTCTATTTTCTTTCTATCTTTGGCATGAATACAGCTGTGCATTGTAGTTTATGCTTTTATTCATACTTTGTAAGCGCTTTGAGCTCATCAGAGATGGGGCGCATATAAAATTTCATTATTATTATTATTATTATTATGTGTGTTTAGGTGTATGTCTGGGAATGTGTGTGTGTGTGTACATATTTCCCTGCTGATCTTATTGTAGAATGTAACGTCCCAAAGGACCTGTGCCAACAGTCCTTAACCCATGTCACTGACCCTGATGCCTGCTTCAAGATGATCATGGGCAGTGTGAGGGAGACAGTGGCAGAGCCCTACTTCCTGTCCATCTTGCAGCACCTCCTGTCCATACGGGACGACGTCTTCGCCAGGTCAGTTCAGTTCAGTTCCACTTGGCCTGACCATCACGCCTTTTGGGTTCTGGTTTTTTTTTTTTCTTTCCTCCCTTCTTGTTCTTTATCATTCTGGGTCTTATTGACACAGAACAGTTTTAACCCCTCTTATTTCTTCTCGTGCAGTTATGGAGCTCTCTCTCTCTCTCTCTCTCTCTCTCTCTCTCTCTCTCTCTCTCTCTCTCTCATCTTTTTTTTTTTAAGGAAATGGTGTATACTGTGTAATGAGACAGGTGTGGGGGAGGGGAGAGGTCAGGTCACCAACGGAAGTTTCAGTGATGTCAGTTTGTCAGTGGGTGGGTCAGCTGTGTGCAGGCCACAGTACTACAGGCTGATTGAGGAGGCATCACACAGACCATGTTGTCAGTTGGTGGGTTGGTTGGTTGGTTGTGTGCAGGCCACAGTACTACAAGCTGATTGAGGAATGCATTACGCAGACTATGTTGTCAGTTGGTGGGTTGGTTGGTTGGTTGTGTGCAGGCCACAGTACTACAAGCTGATTGAGGAGGGCATCACACAGACCATGTTGTCAGTTGGTGTTGTCAGTTGGTGGGTTGGTTGGTTGGTTGTGTGCAGGCCGCAGTACTACAAGCTGATTGAGGAGGGCATCACGCAGACTATGTTGTCAGTTGGTGGGTTGGTTGGTTGGTTGTGTGCAGGCCACAGTACTACAAGCTGATTGAGGAATGCATTACGCAGACTATGTTGTCAGTTGGTGGGTTGGTTGGTTGGTTGTGTGCAGGCCACAGTACTACAAGCTGATTGAGGAGGGCATCACACAGACCATGTTGTCAGTTGGTGTTGTCAGTTGGTGGGTTGGTTGGTGTGGTTGTGTGCAGGCCGCAGTACTACAAGCTGATTGAGGAGGGCATCACGCAGACTATGTTGTCAGTTGGTGGATTGGTTGGTTGGTTGTGTGCAGGCCACAGTACTACAAGCTGATTGAGGAGGGCATCACACAGACCATGTTGTCAGTTGGTGATTGGTTGGTTGGTTGTGTGCAGGCCACAGTACTACAAGCTGATTGAGGAATGCATCACGCAGATTGTCTTACACAGGAGTGGGGTGGACCCTGACTTCCGATACACCAAACGATTTGAAATTGAAGTGGAGCCACTGCTGAGTGAGTGCAATGTCTGAACTTGCCCTGATCTGACCGGTTTCATCTGTCATGTACCATGGAAATGCATGTCAGGGCTGGTCAGACTCTGATAAGTTTTAATTATCAGCTGTTTTAGGTAGAGCATGTAATGTCTCTGAAAAAATGTTCATGAAAAAGAAGATAAGTGTAAAACCTGGCACCATTTATTTAGAAATTAGTTCCTTTCACAATTAAAAGAGAAAAAAAACTAACACAAATTGCTAAAAATCAGCCAAAATGCAGATGAACATACAAAGTGGAATGCAAAATAAGACTTGTTTAAAACATGGTACTAAACATACAATTGAATTTTGACATAGATATGTCTTTTTCACACATAACGAACAACAGTTGTAAAAGAATGAACTATTGTATGGTATCGAGAGGTATGGGAGAGATAGGGGGAGGGGTATTTTTTGTTTGTCTCTTTATGCTTTGTTTTGGTTTTGTCTTGTTTTTTTATGTGTGTATTATTTGTGACATTTTTTAGAAGATAGATATTGGTCAAAAATTCACCAGTGTGTTTTTGTAACGTCTGTTATATAAGTTTTATTTCACAGTCTGTTTTATGTGGTTATTTGTATCTTGGCTGGCAGTTAAAAATAAAACAGAAGGTAAGGTAATGTTGCTTATAGTTCAGCCGACCGCACAGGGCCATATCAAAAGAATATGCACACTTTGAAGACAACATGGAGGCATGTGAAAAAGACCAGATGGAGACATGACCAAGTAAATTTGACTTGTTGAGATTTGCATTACATGTCTAGTACTGGTTCTGAGTTACTGGTTACTATCAACTGGCCCATTAATGATAATGTATGTGTAAACAACCACAGTAACACTCTCAAGCTGCAGCCACATAAGTAAAGAAACACAAGCACTGAGGCAGTCCAGGAGAAAAATTATGCCTGTGGAAATCTGCAGGAGTGATGACACTGAAGTTCAAAGGCAGATGCCAGCTGCTATCTGCTTGTTCATTCTTATTGTTTCAGGCAGCAGCAGATCTGTGTGTTTGAGGATGGTCATGGGTGACTCTGTTCCTTGTGTGAGTGTGTGTGTGAGTGAGTGTGTGTGTGTGTGTGTGTGTGTGTGTGTGTGTGTGTGTGTGTGTACGTGTGTACGTGTGTGCATGTATGCATGTGTGTGTTCACGCATGTGCTTGTGGATCTATATTTTGGGGCTGTATTTGTTTTGCTCCCACCATCACATCTTCATCCTGTATGGCCAGCTGTAGTCATAGAGATACAATTGAAGAAAAAGTATAACTGTTTCAGAGAGCCCACCTTTAACAAACTTGAAGAAATTTTGATTCTTGGTGGGAAACTTGCCCGTTCCCCTCCCCCCAGTTTCCCCAACCATCAGTACAAACAGTCAAGCCTACACATTGTCTTTACAGTATGGGACTGGTGATGTCTGTGATTGGGTTAATGTTTGCATTTGTGTTTTCCTGTGGATGTCATAAAATAGCAGCTTAAAAAATTGATTTTATGAATAACCAACAAACACAAAAAGAAAAAATGTAGAAGAAGCAAATTGGTGTTTTGTTTTTTTTTGTGCAGAGAACATAGAGGCAGTGCTCATAGTTTATTTTTTGTTTTCCACGGCAAAATGAAAAGCTGTTCGTCACATTCCCTTCGTAGGTGATGGATGAACAGACCGTTTGATGCAGTTGATGAGAACGGAGAGTTCAGAAATGAGAGGGATTTCTTCTCTTTACTGGCAAAGTGAGAATAGGCTTTCCTCAGACAAGGTTTCATGACAGTGTCTGGGTGTTCACAGGCAGCTTGTCGGAGAAAGCCAAGTTTGAGGACTCGGAGGTGTCGATGGTGGAGATGAACTCCAAGCTGGAGAACGCCCTCACGGCAAGCAGGAGTCGGAGGCCAAGGTGTCGGGGCTGGAGAGCAAGGTTGCCCCAGTACGAGTCTCAGCTGGCGGAGCTCAAGGAGAAGGTAGTGAACAGCGTCCTGAAGGGTGTGGCTGTGGATTGTTGTGAAACACTGCAACATGCACCTGTGCTGACACTGACACAAACACCGTCACATTCAAATATGCAAGGACCACCATGACATTCCAGTGTGGAGACATTTTCACACGTTGCACCTCCACATCCTGATCTACAGTAACACAGGAAATGCCTCACATTCAGAGTACAGACATTTACACACCAAAAACCTTGCCACATTTAGATGTACAAACAAACATCAGCACATTGAAATATACAGACATTTACACAAGAAATACCAACACATTCAAATACACAGACATTTACATAAATAATACCAGCACACTCAAAGGTATGAACAGCAGCATGTTCAAATGTACAGACATTTACACAGGAAACACCACCCCATTCAAGTGTGCAAATACACAAAAAAAACGGCACCACATGCAAATGTACAGGGACATGTACACAATAAACACTATCACATTCAAATGTACAGACTTTACGCAAATTGACCTAGCTTCTCTTTTTCCACACGCACTCAGACACACAAACACACGCATGCATACATAGTTTATGTGTGATGGGTCACATAAATTTTGGGAAATTCTCAGAGAAGTGACCAACTTCCAGACAGCAAAATTCAGGTCACTTTTTAAATCTTCACACCCACCTGCCCTTGCGCTGGCTTTGCCATTCAGGCATAGTGTTATGCTCCCTTCTGGTGGAGTTTGATGACAGTGATGATGATGAAGATGACAGTGTCTTTCTCTCAGAGATCAGGCAAGGCATTGAAGCCACAGTGTTAGCCTTCGTTATTGATTAGGATGACGATGATGATGAAGATAACAATGATGTTTTGATGATGATGATGTGTTTCTCTCACAGATCATCACCGTCATCATCATCATCCACAACGTTAAGGATGGCTGACACTGAGACATTGAGACCACTGTGTTAGACTTCATTATTGTTTTGGATGACAGTGATAATGATGATGATAATTACGACGGTGATGATGATGATGACAATAATGTGTTGGTGATGATGATGATGTGTTCCTCTCATTGATCAGCCAAGGCACTGAGGCCAGTGTCAGCCGTCCTTAACGTTGTCATTAAACGGCTGTCAGTCAGCTCTGTCAGGCCGAAGTTTTGTGGCAAATGCAGTCATAAGATAGTCACGTGACGCCCACCCTACTTCCGATTACGGAAGATGCCGAAGATTGTGTACCGTCCGTCATTCAACTTCGGCCTGTCGCCCAAGCAAGATAAGTCTTGTGCTCTGTCTCGCCTATACTTTGCCTTTGTGTAAAGATTGTTGTGTTTGCACTCTGTACTCATTTATCTGTGGCTTCCGCTTATATCTTGACGTGTGAGGTTATCGGATGGGCTAGCATTCTAACCTTATTTACTGAAATTTTCTCGCGATCGTGGTGCTCCCGGTTCTTGTCTATTTGCGTAACCGGTTCGAGGTTGATCGGCATTTTCCATCGCCACGTCCATCGCGTTTTCTCTGCCTCCATTTGTCCATCGGCCTTGCATTCTCACTCGCCTTTACCTTTACGGCCTTTTCGCCCCTAAATTTCGATTTCTATCGCCGTTTACTTGTACCACGATTCCACTATCTCATCTGCGACGATCGCGGGTCGGTTTCGTCGCCATCTTGTTTTGCGCCGGTCTTCATTCCTTTGTCGCACCAGCTTTCTAGCCCACGCTATTACACGTGGTTTGTCGTTCGGAATTTGCTTCCTACACTTGTTTACACCCCTCCCATTCATTTGCCGCATTTTTCGATCGGCTTCGTGTGCGTGGCGATCGCATCGCCCTTCGGCATTGCTGTTACACGTGGCGTTACTCAGCACTTTTGGTTCACGCCACGGCCGTTGCTCACGCACGGTTTCGTTCATCGCTACTGCGTTTTCTGTCACTGTGCGAGCTTGTTTACTTTTATATTTCCATTGTGTTATATTGCTATGGTGTGCGCACGGTCGATCGACCTGTATACCCCTCCTCGATCGACCGTCGTGTTACGATCGTGTGCTCCCGGTTTTTTTGCTCGGCGCCATTGCCCAAAATGGTGAAGGACTCGGTTGGGCCGAGCAGCTCTGACGTTCAGAGTTCGCTCGCTTTCTTTCCCCCGGAGGACCAACGAGTTGGTTCCAACTCCGAGCAGACCGTTCTTCCCGCGGGAGAACGGACGGCCGCGGTAGTTGGGAGACGACCTTCCCGCGAAGGGGACGCGGGACTCTCCCTCCTCTACCCGACCGCCGGACGCACGAACGTTGCGTTCGAAAGCTACTAGGCAATTGGCTGCTATTTCCAAATGCTTATCGTTCACCCTGCCCAGAAAATCAAAGGGCAAGGCCCCCTTAGGGACCCACTCAAGTCTAAGCATCCAAGCGGGATTCCGCTTCTCCTCCAGCCACCCTGCCTTCTAGCTTTCCTGCGCATAGTCAGAGACATCCGTTTACTATGCCCAGTCCACGCGACCCTCGGCCCCCGGGGACCTTTGCCGGGCGCGGACAGGCACGGGTGACGGTTTTGGACTGGAACCTCCACCCGTCACTCGCATTTATGAGACGCGCGGGTCCACGTCTCCCCCCCCCCCATCTGGACTCGCCGTCTCACGACGCTCTTCCCCACCGTGCACAGGTGCAGCCAACACCCCTGCACGAGGAGCGTCCCGTTATCTCCGGACGCAGTTTTATGGCCACGTCTTGGCAAGACCATGCACATGACCATAACTCTGGGCGTATGGGAACACCGAGTGCCTCCACCGGTTGTGAACATACACAAGGACGGGCCGATCTACCCCGCTCGCCCGTCAGGTTCAGGTTCCCCTAGGGGTTCAGGACGCTGGGGGTCCGACCTACTCGGCCCCCCTTTTGGGCAACGTCCTCGGTCCCGTCCTCCGGGGGGAGGATCTACCAGCGGGACCACGGGTAACCGGCCCTATTCCCCTGGGTCCCAGCGCACTCCCGGGGGGGGGGGGGGGGGGGGACATACCATGGTCGAACACTACCCCCCCTCTGCTGCTCAAGGTTACCCCGGTCCCCGGGAGTCCCTGCACAGTACCCTGGGCCGCCACAGCCCGCTTATCTCCCCGGGGACCAGTGGCTCTATGCCCCCGAGAGAGACCAGTGACTTTACACCCACTCACAACCGGAACAGCTATATGGTCGCTTGTGGCACCCAATCTCACAGACCTGGGTCGACCTTGGTCTCCCACCTCGGGCGCTGTCCGATCGGCAGTCCGGGCTCTCCCACCCTAGCCCGTCTGCTGAGCACAGAGCCACGAGGGGCCCGCCCTCCCCCCCCCCCCCCCCCCCCCCCCCCCCCACCACCCACGAGGGCGGGACCCTCACGCACCCGCGCAGATGCCCCCCCCTGAGGAGGACCTACCTTCCCAGGAATTCGACTCCCCACACCCCCGGAGACGACGACGATGAGGACCTCTTCTCATCCCTTTACGATATCCGCACCATTGACCGGTTTCGACCGGACTTGGAGTCGAGGGAAGCCCCTCCCTCTGCCGATATCTTGGCCAAACTCAAACTCGGCTCGTCGCTCCTCAGTCCCTCTCTTCGCTGTGGGGGAGAGTCCGGCAATCCGCGCCAGGGGTGCAGACGCCGTCCCCCCCCGGGTCAAGACCTTCCCCCGGCACCCAATGCGACCCCCTTCGGCTCCCTCCTCGGGACCCGCAGGAAGCACCCAGTGACCTCCCTCCTTGCAGACAATCCGGCGACCAGGGAGTGGGCCATCTCCCAGTCTGATTGTCGCCTGATGCCCAACCGGGCCCCCCTACTTCGGGCACCATCTCCTTTAAAGCATTAAAGGACTGCGACCGGGTAGCCCGGATGGGCATCTTACACACCATTGCAGGGCATGCCTACCTTACCATGCTCTTGCAGAGGGCGGAGGTAC
Source organism: Conus betulinus (assembly GCA_016801955.1). Taxonomy (NCBI): domain Eukaryota; kingdom Metazoa; phylum Mollusca; class Gastropoda; order Neogastropoda; family Conidae; genus Conus; species Conus betulinus. Next base: position 16,613 of record JADBJO010017109.1, on the reverse strand, counting down.
TCTGGCCTGGGGATGACGGCGCCGTCCCAGTGCCTTCGGACAATACCTCCGAACCACACCATGAGGACGAATCTCGCTTATTCAGCGATCCCTTTATGCGACACCTAGTCAACAGGATATCGCATCACTGGTCGGCTGCGGCGGACAGCGCAGCAACAAGCCACTTCTATTACTTGCTAGTGGCAAGAAACGGTGCTTACACGCTCTTCACTCCCCGGCACTCAAGGCTTCCCTTCGGTGTCCCCCGGGCCAGGATCACTCGCACTTTGGCGAGTACTCCACCTCGGATATGTCCCTTGCGGTCGAGGAACGCAAGCAGGCGGCGTCCTTTGCCCCCCGGCCTCAGCCACGCCCTTCCAGGCCCCCCTATTGGTCTTACCCCAGGTCCATCGGGCCAACACCGTATCCCCGACAAGCCCCATCTCCCAACGCCGGGCCGGCTAAGCGCCCTCTAGATTTGCAGAGAGGTCAAAATCGAAACTCTCCAGCAACTCCCATTTCGGTTCGGCCAACAGGCACGCCCTCTCCAGTGACTAGGGACACACCCGCGGTGGGCACGGAACAGGGACAACCCGCCCACCAGGCCAACCCCGGGTTTTACTCCCACCTGTTCGTGATCCCCAAACCCTCGGGGAGATGGAGGCCCCTCGACCTCTCTCCCCCGCCCTCCCAGATCAGGGACTCCATCCACCACCTAGATTGGGCCACCTCCATAGATCTGAAGGATGCGTACTTCCAGATCCTCCTTTACCCGGCTCACAGACGTTATCTCCGGTTCGTCTGGCAGGGTCGGGTGTTCCGGTTCAAAGCTCTCCCCTTTGGTCTCTCCCTGGCACCCTTCCTCTTCACGAAGGTTGTCAAGGAGATGGCCGCCCTAGCCAGACAGGAGGACATGCGCCTCCTGGTGTACCTCGACGACGACTGGCTTGTCCTGGCCTCCTCCCGGGCTCAGTGCTGAGCCCACACCACGCGCCTCCTCAGGCTCGGTTCCACCCTGGGTTTTGTAACCAACCCCCTCAGATGCGAACTCATTCCCAGTCAGGGTTCTCTTTCCTGGGCATGAGTTTCGACACGATTGCCATGAAGGTCGCCCCGACCCCAGAGAGGTCCGCTGGGATAGTGGACCTCATCTTTCGCCTCTTACGGATGATGGAAGTCCCTTTCAGCCCTCATCCGCTAGGTCGGGTCCCCAAACCCCAGCTGCAGAGGGAGTTCCGTCGTCGTCGGTCCCAGACCTCGGACCGCTGGGACCTGACCATTCCCCTCGGCCACTGGTTCTCTGGCGCCACGGGACGAATGGCTCAATCCGTCCACTTTGACCACCGGCGTTCCAATCTCTCTCCCACTCAGTCCCTCAATCTGTACACGGACGCCTCCAACTCGGGCTGGGGGGCCCACTTGGGGGACAGTCATGCCTCGGGGGGTGTGGGACGCACAGATGGCATGCCTCCACATCAAGATATTAGAATTGGAAGCGGTCAGGCTGGCCTTCCTCCACTCCAACACCTCATCTCGCCCAACTGGTTCTCCTCCTCACGGACAACACATTGGTAGCCCATTACATCAACAAAGGGGGGGGGGGGGGGGGGGGGCTCACTCCATCGGCCTCTCCTACGGACAGAGGCCCTCCTTCGCTGGTGCCACGCACGGGGAACCACCCTCCGTGCGAGACATATAGCGGGGACACGCAACATCCTGGCAGACTCTCTCAGCCGCTCAGGGACCCTTCTGCACACAGAGTGGACCCTGAACAAGCTGACGCTAACCACACTATGGGAGCACTGGTTCAAGCCCATGGTCGACCTCTTGGCGACCCGCTTCAACCATCGCCTTCCCATGTATGTCTCTCCCGTCCTGGATCTCCGAGCGTACGCAGTCGATGCGCTCTCCCTCCCCTGGACGGACTCATCGCATACACCTTTCCCCCCTTCCCAATACTTCTCAAAGTGATCAGGAAGGCCAGGCTGGAGAGACCCAAACTCATCCTTATAACCCCGTGGTGGCCGGCCCAGTTGTGGTTCCCAGACCTCAGGTCCCTAACTCACGTTCCCCTCTCCAGCTAGCCCCCCTCGGTGGGACTTGCTCAGACAACCTCGCTCGGGCCTCCCTCACTCCAACCCCCAGATGCTTTGCCTACACGCTTGGCTGATATGCCAACCAAATTGCGACCACCGGTCCCCGCCACCCCCGCGGACAGACCCCGGTCTGTCCTAGATACCCTGACAGAAGCGGGGGCATCGCAGTGATTACGGGACTTGGCCTTGGCCTCGCATAGGACCAGCACCGAGTCCCTCTACAATTACCAATGGGAGAGATGGGTCACGTGGTGCACGGCTAACTCGGTCCCCTACCTCCTCCCCTCCATCATCCAGATAGGCAATTTCCTATCCCATCTTTCGTCCTCTCGAAAGCCCTCGGCTAGTTCCATTCAGGGCTACAGATCGGCCCATGCACCACCATCCGACAGCTGGGCGGCCCATCATTCGACAATGACTTTCTCCTTAGAGAACTATCTCGGGGGGGGTGGCCCTACGGCAAGTTCAGTCCCCTAGGCGCGCTCCCATGGGACCGCTTTTCTGGTTCTTGAATCCCTCAGAAAACCCCCTTTCGAGCCCCTCCGCGCTTTTCCCTTTGACATTCTCTCCTTCAAGACCACCTTCCTTCTCTCCCTGGCCTCAGCCAGGAGAAGAAGTGGGATTCATGCCCTCAGTGGTGACCCTCGGGACATCGCCTTTCACAGAGACGGCTCGGTCTCGCTTAAGTTCCTGCCGGTTCTTAGCGAAGAACCAGGAACCAGGCACGTCCTCTCCTCCCCCCTGCTTATCCGCTCCCTAGCGGATATCTTGGGCAGCGAAGGCGGCGGGGACATGGACCTGTGTCCCTCTAAGTGCCTCAGATACTACTTGGAGCGTTCCCGCCCCAGGCGTTCCTCTCAGAGAAGCCTCCTTATTTCCATCTACCCCAACAGCAAGAAAGACATCGGCGGGCTCGATTTCTAGGTGGCTATCCAATACTATCAAATCTCTGCCTATGCCCAGGCCCACAAAGACCTCCCAGCCCTTTCCCCTCGAGCCCACGAGGTCAGAGCGCTGGCCACGTCCACAGCGTTCCAGCACTCTGTCCCCGTGCGCCATCTCTCCTGGAGGCAGCCTACTGGCGTTCGGAGAGCCCTTTCATAAACTTTTATCTAAGGGACATCCGCATGACCAGGGCTGATGGTTCTGAAGGGGTTTCATTTGTGGCGGCCAATGCAGCCATAACAGTTAACCCAGGAACCATTAGGGCGCTCGGCCCTCCTCCTATTCCTTTAAATTCTGCTATGGTCTGACATGGTATAGTATACGACGCCAAAATGGGGAGTTTGTATTATACCCTGTTTGGCTAAGTATACTTACCATGTCAGACTCTAATGCCCGCCCTACCTTCCCCGCTAGCGCCAAGGTTCCCTGGGGTTTGCCGTTTAATGCTATGGTCTGACATGGTATGTCATGTTCCTCTCACAGATCAGCCAAGGCATTGGGGCCACAGTGTCGGCCTCCCTCCTCAAGAACCAAGGAGGAGGTCCTCCACCTCCCCCTCCTCCCCCACCCCCTCCAGGTGGTGCCATTCCTCCCCCACCACCTCCTCCTCCTCCTCCTGGTGGGGGACCACCACCACCCCCCCCACACCACCCCCCCACCTCTGGGGGTGGCCCCCCTCCCCCTCCTCCACCCCCTGGGTTCGGGCCTCCGCCCCCTCCTCCCCCACCCGTGCTCCTCGGCCCCCAGGGGCCCCCCCTCCTCCTGCCTTTTCTCCGCCATCCAATCAGCTTCCTCACGGCATGAAGCAGAAGAAGAAGTACGATGTCAAGGTGCCCACCAAACGATTGAACTGGAATAAGGTGAGACTAGGTGATGATTCACCTGAAATATGGTGAGACAAGGTGTTACGTTGGGTTAGGTGACGATTGAACTGGAATATGGTGAGACTAGGTGTTACATTGAGTAAGGTGACGATTGAACTGGAATATGGTGAGACTAGGTGTTACATTGAGTAAGGTGACGATTGAACTGGAATAGGGTGAGACTAGGTGTTACACTGAGTAAGGTGACGATTGAACTGGAATAGGGTGAG
>JADBJO010017109.1:0-7500 GCA_016801955.1 Conus betulinus | reverse complement strand
TCAGCTATCTTGCTGGGCTCCATCAAAGTGCCATACAAGGAGATCAAGCGGCGTATCCTGACCATGGACCAGGAGAACCTCACGCCGGCCATCGTGGAGCAGCTCCTCAAGAACATGCCGGACGCCGACAGCATGAACCAGCTGGCCGCCATGAAGGACCAGTATGACGAGCTGGCCGAGTCTGAGCAGTTTGCCATCGTGGTAGGTGACCGACTGGGCGGCAGTTCAGTGGGATGTGGGGCGCTGTGTCTCTTCATCTTTCTGCAGTGTCTTGTCAGTGCTGTCTGCAGTCGTCTTCATTGTTGGTGCTGTTTAAGGGAGTGATGTTTTTTCCCTGTGAATTGACAGCCTTGTGTGGCCACCTGGGCTATAGTAATACAGAACTATCATCTGTAAGCTGTTTGGGGGGGGGGGGGGGGGGGGGGGGTCCTCTTCTGTTCTGTGTTCTGTATCTTTTCAGGATGTGTTCTTTTCTGTTGTTGTTTTTTTTTGTGTTTTTTTTTTTTTTGGGGGAGGGGTGGGGGGAGGGGTATGTATCTTTTCTGGATGTCATCTCCTTTGAATCTCCTGTCATCTTTTCTAGATGTTTTCCTTCTTTTTTCTTGCTGTCATCTGTCCTGTCCCCTGCTTTTTTTTCAGTTTCTTCTGTATTCTTTTTTGTTCAGTATGTTTTGGGGCTGAATGTTAGATACAGTTTGTGTACTCAAAAGTGAGAATTGTTTGCAGATGAAGTAGTGACACTGAACAGCAAAGTCTCTGGCTAGTGGTGGGGGATACTCCGTCAAGGTACTGGTCAGAACCAGTCCCATCAGCAAAATGTTAAAAGACAGGTCATTAAGATCATGAGATCTTGTTGTTGGAGTTGCATGGTATTGGCTCCAGTGTGACGTGACAGAGGAGTTCTATGAAGTTTGTGACCAGACTGTATATGATTTCCCTGTGTCATGTGACAGAGATGACTTCTGTGTGTCACGTGACAGATGACTTCTATGTCATATAACAGATGACTTCTATGTGTCATGTGACACAATGACTTCTGTGTGTCATGTGACAGATGACTTCTATATGTCATATAACAGATGACTTCTATGTGTCATGTGACAGATGACTTCTGTTTGTCATGTGACAGATGACTTCTGTGTCATGTGACAGATGACTTCTATGTGTCATGTGACAGATGACTTCTATGTGTCATGTGACAGATGACTTCTATGTGTCATATGACATCATGTGACAGATGACTTCATGTGACAGATGACTTCTGTGTGTCATGTGACAGATGACTTCTGTGTGTCATGTGACAGATGACTTGTATGTGTCATGTGACAGACGACTTCTGTGTGTCATATGACAGATGACTTCTGTGTGTCATGTGACAGGTGACTTGTATGTGTCATGTGACAGACGACTTCATGTGTCACGTGACAGACAACTCTATGTGTCATGTGACAGATGACTTCTATGTGTCATATGTCAGTAGACTTCTATGTGTCGTGTGACAGATGACTTCTGTGTGTCATGTGACGATGACTTCTGTGTGCCATGCGACAGATTACTTCTGTGTGTCCTGTGACAGATGACTTCTATGTGTCATGTGACAGATGACTTCCATCAAGCGAGTGACCCAGCGCCTGGAGTCCATGCTGTTCCAGATGAGGTTCCCCGAGATGGTGGATGACATTAAACCTGTGAGTCTGTCCTCCTCCTCATGTTGACTTTATATCTTCTGTCTTTTTCATCATGTCAGCCTTATATCTGTCCTCTTCATCGTGTTAGACCGTACATCTTCTGTACTCCTCATCCTGTCAGCCGCACATCTTCTGTCCTCTTTTTCATGTAAGCCTCGCATCATCTGTCTTCATCATGTCAACCTTGATCTTCTGCCTTTATCATGTCAGCCTTAATCTTCTGCCTTTATCATGTCGGCCTTAATCTTCTGCCTTTATCATGTCAGCCTTAATCTTCTGCCTTTATCATGTCAGCCTTACATCTTCTGCCTTTATCATGTCAGCCTTACATCTTCTGTCTTTATCATGTCAGCCTTACTTACATCTTCTGTCTTTATCATGTCAGCCTTACTTACATCTTCTGTCTTTATCATGTCAGCCTTACATCTTCTGTCTTTATCATGTCAGCCTTACATCTTATGTCTTTATCATGTCAGCCTTACATCTTCTGTCTTTATCATGTCAGCCTTACATCTTCTGTCTTTATCATGTCAGCCTTACTTACATCTTCTGCCTTTATCATGTCAGCCTTACATCTTCCACCTTTATGATGTCAGCCTGAATTCTTTTCAGGCTTCTTTTATAGGTCCTTCTTACCAGTTAGTTATAGAAGTGAGTATTAACCTGAACCTTAACCAAATTGAATTGAGTTATGCACAGTTAGAACAGAGAATTGAATTACGTCATATGCAAACAGTGGAGTGGAGCCATACAGTCATGATTTGAGTAGAGAATTGAATGGAGTCATACACTGTGATAATCTGAACAGAGAATAAAGCTGAGGCATACACAGTCAAAACTTCAATCATGAAGGAGGCGAAATAAATTTTTCAAGCTGACTGCTATTAGGGGAGTATTGTTTTGTACATTGTTAAAGTCTTTTATCTGTAACACTTATCGAAAATTCACTTGCGTTTTTTTGTGATGTACATTATATCTGCATTGTTTTACACATCATTTTGTTTTCATCTGTATGTGGCCTAAGGGCTTGTTCACAACTAGGCTGCAGTCTAGTTCATTTTCCATATTCAGTCACAATTTGAATAGAGAATGGAATGAAAAGAGACAAATTGAATAGAGAGTGGAATGGAGTGGTGTCCCCCCTCCCCCCATTCCCACTCCTTCCAGCCAGCCCCGGGCAGCTAGGGTAGGACAATCACCAGGTGATGGTTGATTGACATGTACAGGACATGGTGGTGGCCACAAGGCACACGGTTCAAACAGATGATTGACAGGTGATGGTTGATTGACATGTACAGGACAAGTCATGGTGGTGGCCACAAGGCACACGGTTCAAACAGATGATTGACAGGTGATCGTTGATTGACATGTACAGGACATGGTGGTGGCCACAAGGCACACGGTTCAAACAGATGATTGACAGGTGATGGTTGATTGACATGTACAGGACAAGTCATGGTGGTGGCCACAAGGCACACACGGTTCAAACAGATGATTGACAGGTGGGTGGTTGATTGACATGTACAGGACATGGTGGTGGCTTCGCATGCATGTGAGGAAGTGCTGAACAGCACACGGTTCAAACAGATGATTGACAGGTGATGGTTGACTGACATGCACAGCACATGGTGGTGGCCACAAGGCACACGGCTCAAACAGATGATTGACAGGTGATGGTTGATTGACATGGGCAGGACTTAGTGGTGGCCACAGAGGCGTGTGAGGAAGTGCTGAACAGCACGAGGTTCAAACAGATGCTGGAGCTGGTGCTGATGGTGGGCAACTACCTCAATGCAGGCTCCCGCAACGCCCAGTCCATTGGCTTTGACATCAGCTTCCTGTCAAAGGTCAGCCTGACCAAACCTCTCAAACAATGTGTGTGTGTGTGGAGGTGGGGGGGGGGGAAGGAATGGGTAGTGTGTGTGTGTGTTTGTGGGTGTTTTTTTTTTTTTTCTCTTTTAACCATCTTTGTGGGAAATAAGGATGGCCTGCTGAAAAGGTGGGCACGCTAAAGAAATTCTGTGCAAGCAAGCAGGTGATGTGTTTTGGTGGTGGTGTTGGTACAATGGAGGGAAGGAGCATCACACAGGGGTAGGTAGAAGAGATTTATGTATTGTACTGGGGTTCTCTTTGCAGATATGTATACAACTGTACCAAAGAAATCTGAATAGGGAAACAATGTTGGCCTACACAGGAAAAGCAGAACAAGTATTTCAATCAGTGAGGTCTAATAGTAAGATGATTGTGGATGGACACCATTCTTGAGGCTCCTGTAAAGGCCTTGTGATTGAAAACGCTGTTTCAAGACCTCCGAAGTTCCTGACGATCAGTCTTTTGTCAGGAGGTGCTTCCACAGTCCTTGAGTCTTCTGTCACAGCATGCTGCAACAGTCCTCAACAGTTAATCTTTTTTCAGAGGTGTTTAAACAATCGTTTCTTTTCAGTCTTTTGTCAGGAGGTGCTTCATCAGTCCGTGAATCTTTTGTCAGGAGGTGTTTCATCAGTCTATGAATCTTTTGTCAGGAGGTGTTTCATCAGTCCATGAATCTTTTGTCAGGAGGTGCTTCAAGAATCCTGGAGTCTTTTGTCTAGAGGTGCTTGAAAATGTGTCATCAGATAAGAGTTGCTTGTAAGGTTCTTGAAATGTATCAGTTTTCCCAGGTGAAAGTGAAGAGGATGCAGGAAAATACACAGGAAGACATGGGAGAAATACAAGGCATCAACACAGTCCTGAAAAGAAAAGCCATTTAGTTGTACGTTTTGGAGGCAAGCTATGTCATTGTTTGCTGCTGTACTTCTCTTGATAACCAACGTGGGACATGTTGCGGAGTGCACACTGTGTTTTTCTTGACATTTGTAGCAGCAAATTGTACCATGCTTGAAGAATGTTAGGTCATATAAATTTCTTGAAGTGTTTGATTGACTGAATTGTAGGAATAGGGTAGTTATAAGTATGTCATTTGTCATATGATCAAACAAAGCAATCAAAAAGTAGTTTGTATATTTCCAGTTGTGTCTGTTTTTATTTGTGGTGAAAATTGATCTTTGAATAGGACTCTTGGATTCTGATCTTAGCTAAACAACCTATGCCATCAGGCCTCAGTCATCATTGGAATGTGCTGTGTCTGTCTGCATGAATGGATAACTGTGTGACATGTGTTTTGTCTCTGTGACATTGTGGGACTCTAGTTGATGAGATGTCTGTGTGAAGTGGAGGACAGTATGATGTGAAATCAGTATGTCAGTGAAGACTGTGGTTGATGTGGTCTGTATAACAGTGAGGACTGTGGTAGATGTTGTCTGTATAACAGTGAGGACTGTGGTAGATGTGGTCTGTATAACAGTGAGGACTGTGGTTGATGTGGTCTGTGTAACAGTTAGGACTGTGGTTGATGTGGTGTGTATAACAGTGAGGACTGTGGTTGATGTGGTGTGTAACAGTGAGGACTGTGGTTGATGTGGTCTGTATAACAGTGAGGACTGTGGTTGAGGTGGTCTGTATAAACAGTGAGGACTGTGGTTGATGTGGTCTGTGTAACAGTGAGGACTGTGGTTGATGTGGTCTGTATAACAGTGAGGACTGTGGTTGATGTGGTCTGTGTAACAGTGAGGACTGTGGTTGAGGTGGTCTGTGTAACAGTGAGGACTGTGGTTGATGTGGTGTGTATAACAGTGAGGACTGTGGTTGAGGTGGTCTGTATAACAGTGAGGACTGTGGTTGATGTGTGGTCTGCGTAACGGTGAGGACTGTGGTTGAGGTGGTCTGTATAACAGTGAGGACTGTGGTTGAGGTGGTCTGTGTAACAGTGAGGACTGTGGTTGATATGGTCTGTGTAACAGTGAGGACTGTGGTTGAGGTGGTCTGTGTAACAGTGAGGACTGTGGTTGAGGTGGTCTGTGTAACAGTGAGGACTGTGGTTGATGTGGTCTGTATAACAGTGAGGACTGTGGTTGATGTGGTCTGCGTAACGGTGAGGACTGTGGTTGATATGGTCTGCGTAACAGTGAGGACTGTGGTTGATGTGGTCTGTATAACAGTGAGGACTGTGGTTGATGTGGTCTGCGTAACGGTGAGGACTGTGGTTGATATGGTCTGCGTAACAGTGAGGACTGTGGTTGAGGTGGTCTGTATAACAGTGAGGACTGTGGTTGAGGTGGTGTGTATAACAGTGAGGACTGTGGTTGACGTGGTCTGTATAACAGTGAGGACTGTGGTTGATGTGGTGTGTATAACAGTGAGGACTGTGGTTGAGGTGGTGTGTATAACAGTGAGGACTGTGGTTGAGGTGGTGTGTATAACAGTGAGGACTGTGGTTGATGTGGTGTGTATAACAGTGAGGACTGTGGTTGATATGGTCTGTATAACAGTGAGGACTGTGGTTGATATTGTTTGTATAACAGTGAGGACTGGTTGAGGTGGTGTGTATAACAGTGAGGACTGTGGTTGAGGTGGTGTGTATAACAGTGAGGACTGTGGTTGATATTGTTTGTATAACAGTGAGGACTGGTTGAGGTGGTCTGTGTAACAGTGAGGACTGTGGTTGAGGTGGTGTGTATAACAGTGAGGACTGTGGTTGACGTGGTGTGTATAACAGTGAGGACTGTGGTTGAGGTGGTGTGTATAACAGTGAGGACTGTGGTTGAGGTGGTGTGTATAACAGTGAGGACTGTGGTTGAGGTGGTGTGTATAACAGTGAGGACTGTGGTTGAGGTGGTGGTGTGTATATAACAGTGAGGACTGTGGTTGAGGTGGTGTGTATAACAGTGAGGACTGTTGTGACGTGGTCTGTATAACAGTGAATACTGTGGTTCATGTGGTATGTATAACAGTGAGGACTGTAGTTGATGTGGTCTGTATAACAGTGAGGACTGTGGTTGAGGTGGTCTGTGTAACAGTGAGGAGTGTGGTTGATATGGTCTGTATAACAGTGAGGACTGTGGTTGAGGTGGTCTGTATAACAGTGAGGACTGTGGTTGAGGTGGTGTGTATAACGGTGAGGACTGTGTGGTTGAGGTGGTGTGTATAACAGTGAGGACTGTGGTTGACGTGGTGTGTATACCAGTGAGGACTGTGGTTGAGGTGGTGTGTATAACAGTGAGGACTGGTTGACGTGGTGTGTATAACAGTGAGGACTGTGGTTGATGTGGTGTGCATAACAGTGAGGACTGTGGTTGACGTGGTGTGTATAACAGTGAGGACTGTGGTTGATGTGGTGTGCATAACAGTGAGGACTGTGGTTGATGTGGTGTGTATAACAGTGAATACTGTGGTTCATGTGGTATGTATAACAGTGAGGACTGTGGTTGATGTGATCTGTATAACAGTGAGGACTGTGGTTGAGGTGGTCTGTATGACAGGGAGGACTGTGGTTGATGTGATCTGTATGACAGTGAGGACTGTGGTTGAGGTGGTCTGTATAACAGTGAGAGGACTGTGGTTGATGTGATCTGTATAACAGTGAGGACTGTGGTTGAGGTGGTCTGTGTAACAGTGAGGACTGTGGTTGATGTGATCTGTATAACAGTGAGGACTGTGGTTGATGTGGTCTGTGTAACAGTGAGGACTGTGGTTGAGGTGGTCTGTGTAACGGTGAGGACTGTGGTTGATGTGGTCTGTGTAACAGTGAGGACTGTGGTTGAGGTGGTCTGTGTAACAGTGAGACTGTGGTTGATGTACAGCTGGAGAACACGAAGAGCCAGGATGGCAAGATCACCATGCTGCACTTCCTGGCCCAGATCTTAGAGGAGAAACACCCCGACATCCTGAGCTTTGTGGAGGAAACCATCCACACCGAAAAGGCTGCTAGAGGTAT
>JADBJO010017108.1:0-38609 GCA_016801955.1 Conus betulinus | reverse complement strand
AGGTAATCAAACATGGAAGTCAAGGATCATCAAAGTATGGACCGGCCGACTATAATTACTCGATAGAGGCGGAACAGCTTTTGGGTGGATAGATCGGGGGAAGGGGCGAGAAGAAGGAGGAAGGAAGATGAGTGGGGGAAGGGGGGGGATGGAAAAAGCTTGCTCATTGGGCAGATTGGCGCGAACCCATTATTATGAGGTTGGAGCCTAGAAAATGGAGATTACACGCCCACCCCCCGTCCCCCCACAAACCCCCCCCCCCACACACCCCTCCTCCACCCCCCCCCCACCACCTCCGAGCCAGTCTTAGCTAACCCACGGAAAACCCCACACCCACACATCTTATTATAGCATAACCATATGTGACACAGCGTTCCGCTGTCTGATTTGTTTGCCAAACGAGAGGACTTGAGAGGAATAAGCACAACTTTGACCTAAGTCATCGGGTAATAGGGGGCGAACAAAAAAAAAAAAAAGAAAAATGTCATCTTCTAGATTCTCTTTCTCTTGTTATTTTTTCCCCAGTAGAGAAAGTCCTAAGCTCTCCAAGTGCCTCCTCCAGGGCTGGCAAAAGTGTTTTAAATGGGCTTCGCGGGGGCACTTCCACGAAACTCCGTACAATTTTCAGGACCCACGATCGGAAGTACAACAAATGTTTGACGGAAAGGATCACGAACTCCATGACTGACACAACACACACAACACACAACACCCACACACCCACACACAACACACTCGCGCGGACCTGAAAACCAATTATTGTCAGATTAACTTCAACCCACAACAACCAACCAAAAGAAATTTGAGGTCAGAACCTCAGTCAGAAGAAACATTTGAGGTGGGAGCCCCAAAGGAAAACAAAAAAAAAAAAGAGGAAAAAAGAATGGAAAAGTTAAAAGAAGAGACATATAACAAGGGAACAATTTAACGGTTGGAAGGCACAGCCAAGGGTAAAAGAAAAAAGATCGGTGGCGTTGATTTGTCCTATGACCGACCAAAAAACAACAAACAAAGTACATAGCTCAAATCAATAAAGTAACATTATACACAACAAATCTCAATATATACCCTACGTGTACCTCTACCAAAACTACATAAAACGTAATTCGCAATGAATGAACTATCTATAAAATTTCTCCAGCATCAGTAAAGAATCCATCACTACCACACCACTCAATCCATAAACCCCCCCCGCAACAGGGAGGGTCGCCGCCCTGGACAAAGGGAACTACACTGAGGCTGAGGCATCACAAACAGAAAAAAGCACAAGCAGGAGCGTGGGAAGGCTTTATACCGAAGGCACAACATATGGGGACCTCAAACAAGGAGGACACCAGTCGCGCTCCCCGCTTGGACAATGCGGGAGGGGAGGGGGGGGGGGCGGGGGGGGGGGGGGCTGGGGGGGGGGGGGCGGGGGGAACGGGGGGGGGGGGGGGGGGGGGGGGGGAAGGGGGGGGGGGGGGGGGGGGGGGGGGGGGGGGGGGGGGGGGGGAAGGGGGGGGGGGGGGGGGGGGGGGGGGTGGGGGGAAGGGACGGGAAAGGGGCAACTGGACTTGGAGTCGCGAGGGCCCTACTATGAAAAGGGCGATCGTCGATAGGGGGTGGGACATCAAAAATCAAGGAGGATGGATGATGTGGACGATCCACAAAAGAGAAAGAAAGGAAAGAAGGTGTCTTTAATGAGGAAAGAACGAACAGAAAAAAACAAACAAACAAACAAAATAAAAACCAGAAGGAAAGTGAAATTCTGGATTGCCCACTCAAAAGGAAAAAAATGTTGGAGGTTAACCAAGGGCAAAAAGCAAAATAAACAGAATGTAAACTGATATATAATAAAATAAATACAAGCGGGGGTGGTGGGAAGGAAAAATTACGAGGCTCTTTAAAAGGGAGGAAGGCTGGAAACAAATGAAAAATAATGAAAAATGGGAAGCTCAACAAAAAACAAATACGTGAAAAGACAACACACCACACACACACCACACACACCACACCCACACACCCCACAACACCACACACACGCACACAAGAGGTCTGGATGAAGAGGGAAGGGACAAACGACAGGCAAGAGATAGGGGAGGAGGGAGACGAGAGAAAGTTGAGAAGCAACGAAGCTGAAGTGCGGCAGGATTGGATGGTTTATCTTACATGTGTTTTAGTAACCGAAGCAGCCGACGGCTGCGAAGTGGGAGGACGCCGACTCATGCGTTCTTCCGTCTGATAGTGGTCCGGCTGGCACGGTTCATGCCAAGCGTGCGTGGGTAGAGTAAGGAGGAATCGCGGACAGCCAGGCGAAGTAATGACCGAGGTCGAGAGTGAAAAAAAAAGTTGATGTGAGGTGCCATTAGTGTGAATGGAATAGCGAATGAGTGGTGCGCAGATAGAAAGAAGAGTTAAGGAACGAGAATAGTGGCCCGCCGCCAAGCTGAGGGAGCCGGGTGGACTGCTGTGACACCCCACCCACCTCGCCGCGAAAAAGCGTCAAGCGTACCAATCCACCCCTCCATCTAATCAGTCCTCACCCTAATCCAGCTGAAAGTCCTGCAGACCTTGTCTCGTGTTCCTTCAATCATCGTAGTGTTACTCTTCTCCCCTCTCTGACTCTGTGTGTGTGGTGGGGTGTGTGTAGTGTGGGTCGTGTGTTGGTGTGTAGTGTGTGAGACCGACAGAAAGACAGGATATGAGAAGAAAAGAGGAGGTACGCGCGCTCGGTGGGTGTATGTGTGTGTGTGTGTGTGGTGTTGGGTAAGGGTGGTGGTGTGTGTTGGGTGTTGTGGGGTGGTTTTTTGTGTGTGAATAGTTCTCTTGATTCATACGAAAAGTTCGAGGGTTAGATAAGCCCAAACTGCGAGGTCACGGGTGTGTGGCTGAGATAAAGATATCGCTGTTTGCATAACACGGCTCATTGCCTACAGCCAGTCCTGCCAACCGTAGAGGCCCCCAGCCCCTGCACCTCCCAGGTGAACGAGATTACACCACATTAGTTCATTGTCACGTTCAATAGCTATCCCATATAGTATTGGAACGCTCAGCGTAATTTAAAAAACTCTGCCCAGGTTCATGCGAAGTTGGCACCGAAATCGCCACAACTCAAAACGAAGACCCCAAAATCTGTTTGCCACAGCTCACTTTGAGAACTGAAAAACAGATGTGCCTCCACCACTTCCCTTCTCCACCAATACTACCAGTGGCATGTATTCGTCAAAGTGCCCTGTGTGCAGGTCGAAGGGACGCAGGGCAATCCATGAAACAGGGAAGCCCAGCAAATTGTACCCCAGGAACCACGAGCGGTAATTGAGAAGATAGCAGCAAGGTGATAGGGGAACTCCTCGAGGCGACAAAAAGACATTGTCTCCATTTCCCGTGAACGAGACTTGAGGCTGACTACCGAAGCTGGAGGAGGGTGGCCGCCTAGGGACCACCAGATAGGAGAAGGGATTAGACCTTGAGGCTGAACTGGAAAGAAAATCCGAGCTGTGGAGGATGATGGGGTGAGCTGGCCGGCGGATGGGGTAGGGCAGGGAGGGGGGACGTGGTACACGCAGTTTCGCAGGTTGAACCTTGGCTTCGACATTAGGTACTCTCACACGGAGCAATACACATGCCACACAGGTTGTGTGATTCGCGGAGATAGACGTTGGTGTGTACGGCTAAGTGAAGTGTAGGGTCGGTTGATCTGTCCGACATTTGGCTGAAGACGCCGGACATCAGGTGTGACTGCATGCTACTAGCGCCAGTAGAGTGACAGATTGGAAAAGGACTCATTTAATGCCAGGGGGAAGCTAAGATCTTTCAGCAATTGTCGAACGAACACCTTGGATCCGCTTTCGAGACCAATTTATGCATTGAAATAAAAAATCACGTGTTTTTTCCGCGTCGGGACGTGATGCAAATGGTTCGTGCTATGGTCTCTTAGAATGATAATAATCAAATACATACGAATAATGATTTAATGGATCAAAGGATCCCAGTAATGATATAATAATCCCTTAATTAACTAATACTAAGAACAAAATTAGTATATACACAGTAGTAGTAGAAATAGTAGTGGTACTTAATGTTATATAGTAGCAAGTAGAGCTGTCGTACATATGTAGTAACAACCACAAAAAACATCAACGCCAACGACGAGACAAAAAGAGCGCAGCAGCAGCAATACAACAAACAAATGATAGAAACAAACAGCAACGAACAACAACAAACAACAATAATAATACTAGATAACAAATACATGACCTAATGATGACTAATAACTCTACTGATAATGCTGCATGAGATCATGTGGGGAACTCAACAGAGTGCGCGTCCCCCAGAATAAAGACAGTCCCCCCGCGGTTTACAAAAGACATTGTAAAGATGTTGCACGTAAATCGAATATACTACATACAGAGTGGAAATAACTGTGAGGCACACTGTAAAACTTAGGTATTCGGAAAACCAAAATGTTACCATAACAAAAATCTGCACCACACACAAATAACCGGGCAACGCCGTCAGATAACGGACGAAAATAAACGACATGCACAAACAGAGTAACAACAATAACCCAGCACAGACAATGCAGGTTGAAAGTATACTACACCCCTGTTTAGACATTTCAGGGAGGGGTAGCGAAAGTTAATGAGGCTCGGGGGGGTTTGAGAGGAAAACGAATCTCTTTAATGCTCTCCTAACTGCAAGCTGAGCGGTTTCTCCAGTGGAGACTGTTTATTTGAACGGCAAACACAAATGCAAATTCAGCAAACCGCTTACATCGCTGGAGATAGTTGTTTACTATTCTATTGACCAATATATTTCACCGGGTGTATTAAACTCATCGTGCGTAAACGGCCTCAAAGTGCTCATCTCAGTGATAATAATGTATTGATTCATGATAGGATAGATCCAGGCCCTGATGTTTAATCCGGATTCCAATCTAGTTGATTGGACAGCCACAAACGCAATGGATTTGTATCTCGGTCATTCTATCACCTCTTTCCACCAAGGATTCGAAATGGAGTCACTTTGTCAGGGCGCTGGCTCGCTCTCGCGGCGCGCGGTTGCGCGTGTAGTGGTGTCTGGCGTGTTGCGCGCAAGCGCGCGTGGGTGGATCTTTGCTGAAGAACTGAAGCATGCTCGTTTGATCCAGATGCGCAGCCTAACAATCCATGTCATTGGGAGGTCGTTCCATGGATGATTGCTCTCTCTTTTTAAAGGAAAAGTTTGGTCGGTAAAATAGGTTCAGTAGGTGTTTCAACAAGTCGCCGCAGGGACAGGAACAGACCAAACCAACCAAAGACAAGGAAGCGAAAACACGGCCTCACTGTGGAACGGAGAATGTTCGAGGACAAGTCGGGTGAGGTCAAGCATCTGCAGCCTAAGGCTACGACTTGTCGGAACAGAGCCGTTCTTTCTCCAGAAAGTAAAAGCGGAGAGGATACCTCTGTCTTCTGTCGAGCAAAACAGAGTTCACAGATTCGCGGTTTATGGGGTCAGATCATGACGCAGTTTTGTGAATGCCACTTCATAAGACAAGGTAAACAACGTCTTATCAATTCCAAGGGACATGTAGATCGGAAGCGAGCGAGATATAATAATAATAAGGAATAATAAATAAAAATAAATAATAATGATAATAATTAATGATAATGATGTATGAGTGGCTGGTGATGATGGAGGTAATAATGTAATAACTAAAATAAATAATGATGTAAGAATAATGATATAAACTCGCAACGACAACAACATAAATGATTAAGTGAAGTGGAAAATTGATAATGATCGCTAATTGTCTGGCATCCAGACGCACGTCTGTGTTCACACCCGTCTTTCGACGCCGTGTTCTCTCATGCGCCAAGCAAGAACATATCCAGAGGAGTCAGAACAATGTTGATTTGAAGCACACGCCATGCTAACGACCAAGGCAGACTGCGGACGGTTGGTAACAGGTGCAGCGCCCCCGTTTTCACACTCCTGTGGTCGGGCATTTGATCTCTCTGATTCAGCTGCGGAATGGGACTCATGGGAACAAAAAATTCCTGTTGGGCGTGCCCTGCAAACGGCCATTTTGTCCCACAGAAACGGCGAGGCAGAGGCCAACTGGCTGTGTGAGACGCAAAAGTCTGACACAGATGTACTCCCTGCAGATTTCTGAATATCGTTAATTCTGAATTGACTTAAAAACAAAGGGTCCTTGATTTGGGACTTTTCTTTGACGGCTTACTTTGTATTTATCATTCAAAAAACCAATTCAGCATATTTATAGAATGTATTGCTATTTTCGTTCCTTGAAATAATGCTGCAAAGTCGATACAATCGCTATTCCTGAATTATGCACATTTCTTACGAGTATGTTCGTTTTTCGTTGCCTACGGGCATAACGCCGGTCTGGTGTGTGGTGTGTTTGCGCACTGCCGAGCTGAATTTTGAAACAAGGACACTTGAGAGGTCGAAGGAGTTCCACTCCCTTTCCAGACGCCAACCCCTCAGGATCTTTTGTTAAAACAAGAAAAAAATAAATCTGAGGAAATGGGGTGAAGGTTGTTGAAGCACTTTTTAAACAAAAAATATTGCTTTGCAGTGACCGAACTACATCAAAGCACAATAATAGAGACTAGTGAAACACAAAAAACAACATCACCTTCTATGACAGCCGATCAAGTCTGTGCAGTAGACATCTTAGCATTTTCCACGAACGATCAATAAAATCCGACAGAGCAGTGTGGGTGGGTGTCAGTGGCGAGATGTGTGAGTGTAGTGTGCGATCTTCTTATCTCCTTACTAGCGTGTATAGGCTGAGTTTTTTTTGTCTGTTCAAAAACGATTTACAAGCTCGAAGCAATATCCGGGTCTCCTGCACTCGGCTAAACAGGTAATAACCAACCTGAACACAACTAAGGAGGGCGCGGTGTGCTGCAAACGAACTAAGGAATTACTGACCGGCGCGCAGGCAGTTTGGCTGGAGGAAGGGAAAGCGGAAAGAATTGAAAAAAAGAAAAGATTGAAAAAAGAAACCAGAACTAAAGTTAATGATTTCTGTTCGCTGGGTCAAGGGCGGATAAGGCCAAAGGAAGCTGGAGAGTGTCGATCCGTGAAGCGCAGTCTTGAATAACCTGACACGAGCGGCGGACTTGTCACTGTGCACGTTGTGGGACGAACTGTGGGGTTCAACGAATGTTCAAAGACCCTGTTCACGCAGGTCAGATCACACGGCTTTCGTCTTCCCTGGGTACAACTCTATACGCCTACCCCAAAATTGTCTGTGGTGTACTTTTCTCGCATGAGAAAACAGGTGTGGTTTGGAGAAGAAATACAGCTGTTTTTTCATTTTCGTTTTGAAGCAGTGTCAATAAATACTAACATCTAAGGTATTATCAGTCAAGGATACATTTTACTTTTTCAGAAAAACTCATACGGTTTGAGCCGTGCTGATCAGAAATAGCTCCAAGTATCAAACCACGGTAGAACGGATACCGCATGCGCCGTCCCTAGAACAATATCCGGTGGTGAAAGTTCACAGATTCTCCAAATCCAAGCAATGTCCGACGTAGTAGTTGTATCAAAACAAAATGCTAGAATTTCTGCACTGGCGTATTTTTCATCTGAGAGGTGTATTGTCGTATTCTGTGTGAAGTGGCGTACAAAATACGCCACAAGCGTATGATAGACGGGCCTGCCTACAGTTGCTGTGTGTGTAGACGGCCACCAGGATACGATGCCAGGCTATGAGGATTGCTAGGCGTTCGTCTGTTACTCTGCAAAAATTCTGTGAAGAGCACTCGTGATGCACATCAGTGGTTCTGTCGCTTGCAGACGATTTGGGTATGGGAATCATCATCATCATCATCATCATCATCATCAACATCAATCATCATCATCATAATTCATCATCCAACCATACTTTGCTGCTGCTACTACTACTACATGCCAACTACTACTACCACCACCACCACAATTGTCGCAACACACAAATCTGGTGATTGGAATCACACCACCACCACCACCCCACCACCACCCATTGATTATGAACAGATATAAAACTACTACTACTACTTCTACAATACTACTACTCGACTACTACAGCTATCATTGACTGTTACACCACGTAAATACACCACTACAGGAGGCACAGCTAACTGACTGGCTAGCTGCGGTCACTGTATAACGCGTGTGCTGGAAGCGCGCGCGCACGCGCCGCGAGCGCGCACACACACACACACACACAACCAGCGACACAACATTGGAAACAGATACACCAGACACGAGGACACACGACACACGCAAACACACACACAACACACACACATCACAACATCACCACACACACAATAACTTGAACCATGAAGACAAACGAATCAATCAAATGAATCTGACTGGGGGGGGGGAGTAGCTGGAACACGACGGGGGAAAGAAAAAAAAAGGCCAGATCAAGGATACGTTGATCTGACCACAGACATTGAACATTCATGGAAACTGCTCTAACCAGAAGAGGAGAGAGCGAGAGGGAAGAGGAGAGAAGGAGTAGAGGGAGGAGACGGCAGAGGATGACCAAGAGAGAGGACAGGGAGACAGTGATGCGAGAGGAGAGGAGAGAGGAGAGAGGAGGATCAATCAATCAACAAGCATTGCAACAAAGCCATGTTCGGATATGAGTTGGTTTGATTGGAATACAAGTGATGAGGATCAACCTTTGGAACATTACGCCACAAATTTAACAATTCATACAACTCTCTAAGACGAGTTGGAATCTTGGAACAAAAGAGGAAAAATTTGTAACAGATCTCACCAACACACAACAAGAGAGGGCAAAAAAGGAAAGAAGACAAAAGAAACAAGAAAACAAAAATCCGAATAAAATGAACGAAAACGAAAACAAACAGATCCTGTTAATAATCTCGCTCCAGATCAAAGCCTGTGAACTCCACATCATAGAGAACACCTGGAAGTTACCTCAAATCCCTCCCTCTCTTCTCCATGATCCCCCCCTCCTTCCCCACTCCCCTCCCTGTTTCTCCTCTTCTCCTCCTTCCCCCCCCACCCTTCAGCCGAAAAGGTCACACCCTTTCAACAATGTAACCCACTACCGGAAGACCTGAAGGGGGTATTGTACAAAGGTACCACCACCTCGTAACTGAACACCCAAACCGAACACAACATACCGGTAAGCTTCTCTCCTCTCTCTCTCTCTCTCTCTCTCTCTCTCTCTCTGCTCTCTCTCTCTCTCCTCTCTCCTCGTCCCTTCCTTCAGCTTCAAAGCAAAAGGATGAGTTTAGATCTGCCCACAGGAGAGGTACGAGGGCCGGGTCGACGAGCTAGGGTCAGCGTGAAGGGGAGATGAATGAGATGTTAAGGGGGAGATGGTCATCTGTCTGTCTGTCCGTCTGCCTCTCTGGTCGCTCTGCCGCGAAGATGAAAAGTTAAGAGTCCCTCCAAAGTCATTGAACTATCGCCGCTGCCACGTCTCACGCTATCGGGACTCGTCGTGTCTTACTCTGTGAGATGACGACGATGGTGACGATAACAATGATGATGATGATGATGATGAGATTGCGACTTTTGTTGGCGAGGCTGTTCAGAGAGAGAGAGAGAGAGAGAGAGGAGAGGGAGAGAGATGAGAGCGAGAGAGAGGAGATAGAGCGTGTGTTTTTGTGTGTGTGTGTGTGTGGTGTGATCTTTTCTTTCCCGTCCAAATGCTGTCGAGGTAGAGAGATGGGAGGAAAAGGATGGTGTTTGGAGGGGAGGAGGGGAATGGGGGAGTAGACTCCTGTCCTTGACGTGCTCTCTCTCCCCTCCTAAAAACAGGCTTGTGATTTGTAACAATTTTATCCTCGCCTTGCGAAGTTTTCTGTGCACGTTGGAGGGCACAGGGTGGCGGTGGAGGGGGGGGGGGGGGGGGGGGTGGGGGGGGGGGGGGGGGGGGGGGAGAGATTACTGACAAATGTTTTTGCAGGGGGGTCTGTCAATATTACAGTATGATAATACATTGTGTCGAACTTAATCGTAAGTTTTTGTTTCTTCCGCATTTGCAAGTGTGTGTATATGTGCGCGTATCTGTCAAATATTTGCAACAGTCTAGCATTGGTATGCCATAGTTAATGTTAAAGTCATTCAACATTTTGTAATGATTCCTTGAAAATTTGTTATGTTTTTGTTTCGTCTATATTTTTTGGAGTAAGTGGTAAGAGTAAGTGTGTGTGTGTGTGTGTGTGTGTGTGTGTGTGTGTTGTGTGTGTGTGTGTGTGTGTGTGTGTGTGAGGGCAACGTGCACGCGCATGCGTGCGTGCGTGCTGCGTGCGTATGTGCGTACGTGCGTGTGTGCGTGCGTATATGTGTGTGTGCGTGTGTGGTTTGTGTGTAATTATGATTTAATATAAGTACATTTTTCCACCCAATCATATTCTCCTATTCAAAAACTTTGTTCAAGCCTGACAACACGTGCACAGATCGAGTTGGGCTGGGTGACAACATCGCCAGTGTTCCGCGTACGCCTCAGTCTTCCAGAGACGAAATTGCTGGTATCCAAAATCGGTGTGTTTCGAAATTGCTGGTATCAAAATCGCGTGAAATGGCAACTCGCCTATTACAGACTCATGTGGTTGTGTCCGAATTCAGACATTTAAGAATGGGTCACAGCCGGCGGAAGCAAGGATCCAGGCAACATGGCAACTCGCCTATTACAGGGTCTCTGACGAGTCTGTCTGGTGCTGTCTGTCTGTCTTCCCATCTCTGTGTGTCCCCCTGTCTGTCTCTCTCATCTCATTATAAGCATGGGTATGTTAAGCTTAAATTATGTTAAGCAAAGACATGAAAGCAAGGATGATGGCAAGCAGGGGCAGCATGAAACATGGTTCTCTTAGAATCAAGGGACAGAAATATCCTGTCTGGAGACTGTCTGTCTGTCTGTCTGTCGTCTGTCTGTCTTCCATCTCTGTGTGTCTGTCTGTCTGTCTCTCTCCATCTGCATATAGACTGTAGAAAGAAGAGGAGACCAGTATTTTGCCAAATTCTGTTGTTAAAGATATGAAGCTTTTCTGTATGTTTCGCCTTTAAGGAATGATTTAAACTGTAGACATGTAAATTGAAAGGAACTTGCGTGTCATTGGGGCGGTCATGAGAGCGAGAGAGAGAGAGAGAGAGGGGAGAGAGACAGAGGTGAGAGAGAGAGAGGAAGAGGAGAGTGAGGAGAGGACAGAGAAGGAAGAGAGAGGGGGGGGGAGAGACAGGGAGACAGAGAGGGGGGGGGGGGGTGGAGAGGGAAGGAAGGGAAGAGGGAGAGGAGGGGGGGGGGGGGGGGGGGGGGGGAGGAGGACCGGGGGGAGGAGGAGGAGGAGGAGGAGGAAGAAGAGAGAGAAAGAGACGGAAGAAAGAAGAAAAGGGGGGGTGGGAGGGGCGGATCGGAGTATGAGGTGGACATGGAGACTGGGGAGGATGGGATATGAGGCAGAAGGATAGATCGGCCACTGAATCAGTGTTGCTAGTAGGTTATTCGCACTCAGCGTACCTCAACCACCCCCCTCCTCCCCACATACCCTTCCCCCACCCCATCCCTTCCATCCTGATCCCAAGCCCCATTCACACCCCACCCTCTCTACTAACCTTTCCAACACGGTGGTTCTCTTGAAATTTAAACTGGAATCAAGAGGCAAGGAAAGTGGTGGTGGTAGTGGTGGTGGTAGATGGCTGGGTGAGTAGAGCATTAAAATAGAGATACGTTACAGCCCCTACCCCTAGTGAAAGTGAAAGAACAGGTATGGTATAGGGTAGGGTAGCCCAAAGAGTGAGTGGGTAAGCCTGCGAACATGAAACAACCAGCAAACGACACCCTTACGACACGACTTCAAAGGTTTGGCCCCCGCAACTGATGATATAGCTTTGGATTGCCGCCACTAACCTCGGGTGTCTCACACCAGCACGTGATAGCTTGTCTTCAGCAGGGGCAGGGAGGGGGTGGGGTTGAGACAGTATAGAGCCTAGAAAGGTCAAAAAGTCTCTGAAAGTACTGGGCATACAAGTAATGTTCATTAAAACAAGAATAGCAACAAAAAAGAAGACAAATGGAAAGAAGAAGAAGAGGAGGAGAAAAGAAAAGCCGATGATACTCTTTTCACGTAACAACGATGACGATGGAAGTCAGTCAGTGACGTCAAAGGCACAGAAGACTTTTGCTTTTTGCATCTCTCTCTCTCTCTCTCTCTCTCCTCTCTCTCTCTTCTTCTGTGCGGATGCGTGCAGGGCTGTGTGTGTGTGTGTGTGTGTGTGTGTGTGTGTGTGTGTGTGTGTGTGTGTGTGTGTGTGTTCCTGCTTCAGTTTTCGTTGCTTTAGTTCAATTTCTCTTTTATTTGGTTCTGTTCTGAAGATGGATAATTTCATAAGCCATACATTCTGAAAATTCCGTGAAGATATCTTATCTTCACAGTATCTGTTGCTAACCGTGCAATGAAAAATCATTTCAACATAAAACACAATTATTTCACTCGTTGACGCAGTGAAAAAAATCAGAAATAAAAACAATCTATTGATCGCAATAAACCGCCGGGGGGGGGGGGGGGGGGGGGAGGGGGGGGGAGGGGGGGGGGGAAAAAGGGGGGGAACACCTTAGGATTGTGAATCATTGCGGTGGCTTCTGGTTTCCGGCACCTTACACCTGCGCATGAAGAATTCTTTTTAAAGGCCTGCCGTCCGCGGGAATAGTACCAGAGATATCAGGTGCGCATGCGTCCGAGTCATAGAGTGTCCTGTTTTGAAGGAGAATACTGATTTTGTTCTCTTGAGTCATAATTAATGTGTTCATGCTTGACCGCCACTTCAGACCAAAAGCTAACAAATAGAAACATAAAGGTAATTACAGAATAATTAAATGAGCAATAATGACGGTAAAAAAAAAAAAAAAAAAAAAAAAAAAAAAATCTTACTCACGACGGTTTTCTGGAAGAAAAATGACGGATTTCGTCACTAAATTGTTATTATGAAAGCTTCTGACACAAATGAAATCCTGTAGGAGGTGCTGGAAAAGGAAAGTGATCTCGCGCGCGACCATACACAGTGAGTGTAGATGTGGCAGGTTTCAACATGGCCGGGGTCACGAGGCCTTGGACCGGGCACTTTTGTCATGTTTCCTGGACTTGTCACGTTAAGGGCTGCGTCCACACGCGCAGAGAGGTCGTATTTCCAGACCAGTCGTCGTCTCTGCAGCGATTTACTGTGAAAAGTGTAGCCGTGGAGAGAGAGAGAGAGGAGAGGGGAGAGAGAGAGAGAGAGAGGGAGAGAGAGAGGAGAGGGGGAGAGGAGAGAGAGAGAGACGAGGGAGGAGAGAGAGACATACATACACACACACACACAAACAAACACACACACACACACGCGCGCACCACACACACACCACACACACACACACACACACACACAAACACACCAGACACACACACACACACACACGCACACACACACAACACACCACACACACACACAGAGAGAGAGAGAGAGAGGAGGAGAGAGGAGCGAGAGAAGAGAGGATGGGAGAGAGAGAGAGAGAGGAGAGAGAAGAGACAGTACAGAGAGAGAGACATACAGAGAGAGAGGACATACAGAGGAGAGAGAGGAGAGAGAGACTTGAGAGACAGACAGGACAGACAGACAGTCAGACGCAGACAGACAGACAGACCACAGACACAGAGACAGAGATGGCGACAGAAAGACCGAGAGAGATTATTCATCTCAGGCCATGGCCCCATATCTAAAGAGACAGCCGTAACATGTCATGAAACATTTTAGAATTATTTCACCACAATGTCATTTATTTTATAGGTATGTAAGACTGTGCAAAACGTGGATGCAGGACAATCTTGGATTTTTCTCCTTTTATTCTTCTTCTGAGAAACCTGGATCGTGTCTTACACTAAGGGGAATTTAAAGAATGCTCTGGGATAATTCAAGATTCGTATTTACCAGAGTAAGTCCGGCCCACACCAGCCCATCCTCCTCCCCATGGGAAGGAGTTCTCTTCAGTGTACAAAAGTGCAAAGTATATATTGTCACTTTGTGTTCGTGTTGGGTTTTGTGACGTTTTTACTGTTTCAAGATAAGTCTGTCTAGCTTTTCATCTAACACCATCGGTCACTTGCACTCGCTTCATTTTTCATGTTTCAGGTCTGCATTCAGAGCACGGACTGCTCCCCCCCCCCCGGCCGAAATTGGCATCTCAGGTAGAAATTTCCTTCTCGTAGGATATACATAGAGTCAAATACGTCATCAACAGCAATGACAACATGTCTTTCAGCTACCACAGATTTTCTGTAAAGTGCCCTCCTGTTGTTGCTTTATTGTTGTTATTGTGTGTTGTTGTTGTTGTCATCAATGGCAATGAAAACATGTTGTGTCAGTAAGCACAGGTTTTCCGTAAAATACCCTCTAGTCGTTGTTGTTGTGTTTTGTTGATGTTGTTGTTATTGTTGTTGTTGTTGATGTGTTGTTGCCTGATTTATCAACGGTCCGGTTCTTTTTTACCGAGCAGTAGAAATTGTTTCCCGCGTTTCTGCCTTGGTCATGTGGGCATTTCATACAGACTGGACACCGCGAGTGGTGTCTGCTGGATGTTGATAGCAGTTTGGTGTCCCAAAGGTTCAGCTTCATCGTCAGCCTTTGGTTCAACTGACGCTTCGTTATGCCGTCGTGTTGTGCCAGAAGTTTACAGCTAAAAACTTCACCAAGTGTATAACTTGGGTGTTCCATCGTAGGAAAATTCTCCGTTCGAAACTGCTCTAAGATTATTGCTGTGCTCCATAGACAACGTTCCAGCTGGACTTATATTCTGTGTTTCCAATTCGCTATGGGGGAAATTCGCTTAGGGAAAATTTCTGATATCTGTCCGGAGACATTAGGGTTGTGTGTTGTGTCTGAAACAGAGATGTTGCTGGCATACGTGGTGAACAAGAGAGACCCTCCACCTGTGGGACCAATTCTTTACCCATCCATTGTAGCAGCTTAACCTGAAGGTCGCCATTTTTCACCTGAAAAGCAGTCTGAGAGTGAACAGACTTAGTGTCAGTCGAAAAAAGAAAGTAACACGTTTGTGTTCGTGTGTGTTGTGTGGTGTGTGTTCGTGCGTATGTAGATAAATGCATGTGAGAGAGTGTGCGTGACTGTATGTGAATGTGTGTGTGTGTGTGTGTGTGTGTGTGTGGTGTGTGTGTGTGTGTGTGTGTGTGTGTGTGGTGTGTGTGTGCGTGCGTGCCTGTGTGTGTGCGTGCGTGCGTGCGTGCGTGCGTGCGTGCGTGTGTGTTGTGTGTGTGTGTGTGTGTGTGTGTGTGTGTGATAGATAGAAAGAAAGATAGACAGACAGATAAGATAAAATAGACATAAATATAGACAGATTTTAATAGAAATACATGATATTATACTTTTTTTTTACCGGAAGCTACGTGACGTTAGTCATTGATTTTGAATACACAAATCAACATGTGTTGTGCGTTTCGTCGTAAAAAGCTGCTTGCAAACGTTGACTCTAAGGGCTGTCGATTGACTGCGGAACGTTTGGTTTGACAGCAAAAACAAATATGGCAATGCCAGCGACTCGTTTCGATCTTGTCGCAGATTTTTTTTCACGAGACGACAACCTCGAATTAGTGTTAAGTGTGAAGGCGAACACTCGGGAACTGAAGAGGCTGCAATTCAAAATCGGCCTAAAAGTAAACGAAAGTGAGGACAAATAAAAAAAAAAGGACAAATAACAATAATAATGATAACGACGATGATGATGATGATAATAACAATAATAATAATAATAATGTTAATAATAATTATTATTTATTATAACAATGATAATAATAATAATGATAACAACAACAATGATGATGATGATGACAATGATTATAAAAAAAAATAAAAAACAATAATGAGAATGAGAAAATGACCTGTAATGATAATAATGATAATGATGATGATGATAATAATAATTGATAACAATAGTGATAATAATAATAATAATAATGATAAAAAAATAATAATAATAATGATAACAATGATGATGATGATAATATAATAATGATGATGTTGATGAGAAAGAAGAAGAAAGAAGAAGAAGAAGAGAGAAGAGAACAACAAACAGCAACAACAACAAACAACAACAAAAAACAAACAACAATATCAACAACAACAACGAAGGTTTTTTTCTTCCATGAAACGCGCATTGCAAAAGAGGTAGCCATACTAAAAGCAAATGCGTACTATTCCTGTGCATCTCTCCCTCGGTCTGTCTGTCTGTCTCATCTCTCTCTCTCTCTCTCCTCTCTCTCTCTCTCTCTCGTCACTCTCTCACTCTAAGCTCGGAGTTGAAACAAGCCGGAGTAGTGAAACCTTAGCGTTCCAGCATGCTTATGACCATTTATTTAGAGCCTGTCATCAATGTCAACATCGGCATTGAAAAAATGACCCGTCACGGAACAGAAGCCCTGCAATAACGGTCTCTATGGAGCTTTAGCAGTAAGGCCACACGCCAAAATTAAAGATTTTGCACTATAGTATAACATTATGATTAATCCAAGTGTTTTGAGGCCTACCATAAATTTGAGCCAGCATTTAATGTTATACTAATAGTTGTTTAAAAGAACAACTCCCCACCCATTGTTTCCCTTTTGTGTGTGTGTGGGGGGGGTGGGGGGGGGGGGGGGGGGGGGGGGGGGGGGGGGGGGGGGGGGGGGTTTCACCGATGAAAATATACAAATCTCAAAACACATGACTTTAATGACGTTACACTTCAAGCCTTTGCATTCATTTGTGACCCTATCTTTACGCAAGCTGGAAGACATCAAATAGGCCCATAGATAAGGTAATGTTGCTTACAGCCCAGCCGACCGCAAAGGGCCATATCAGGGCTGTCACCATGTTGAAAAATAATCCAATTCCTTTGGTTTTAATCTGTCTGCTTTGAACTACCTGGTTTGTACCTTGACGACCATATAAAAAAAATGAGAGGAGAATCATCTTTCAGATACAATACATTTAAAAAAAGAGATTCTCAAAAAACAATCTGAACACGCAAGTCTATAGATACTCGACTCCTTATGCAAGTCTCTGCGCATTAATTTTTGGTGGTGAGCATCCCGTAAGCGTGCTCCGAGGCTTTGTGCAAGCGCTGTTTTGTGAGCTAACTGCTACTAACAGCTTTTACTGCGGAAGCAGGCAGGTCCAAAAATGAATCGTGAATATACAGCCAGAGGCAGTTCAGTGGTCAAATCAATTGCCGACCTGCTTGCCCTCCCCCACAATAAGGATGATACTATGGGTTTCCATTTTAGGCTGAGATTATCTGACGAGGCTGTACTCTTATGTTTTGTTCCATGATATATCCCGACGTCAACCAGACCAGAGAAAACACAGACACCTGCAATGTTGGTCAGAAAATTTGGCAACATTCACCGAGACGCATCCATCAGGTGGTGGGTGAAACTCGCCTGTGTGGTCCCAGTCTTTCCGGTTGACCGTACAGTAAACTCAACGCTGGGTAGGAGCCGGTCGGGGCAGAAAAAATCCCACCAAAAAGGACTCTGATGGGAATCGAACCGACGACATCCCAGGCGGGAGTCTACAATGCTATCCACTTCGCCACGGTAATTGGTTTATGAAGTGTTGTTAATGTCATTGTTGTTCGGGGGGAACATTTCCGACCGTACCCCGCCAGGACATCCGAGGCACCCCTGAGGTAAAGCAGACTAAAGGAGGACAACTCACTCCAAACAGGACTGGACACTGGTCATTGCGCTTGACAAGCACTTGACCGGCTACTTCATGAGCGGACGTGGGATCATCAATGGGTTTATCCGCAGGTCAATGAAAACCACTGACATCCACTTCCTCACCCTTCCCTACCCGACTCTTCCCTTCAAGTACACAGCCGGACCTCTCTCTCTCTCTTTCTCTCTCTTTCTGATTGTATCTGTCTGTCTGTCGGTCCGTCCGACCGTCTCTCTCTCTCTCTCTCTCTCTCTCGTCTCTCTCTCTCTCTCTCTCTCTCTCTCTCATAATCGTTCAACATTGTTCTGTGCTTTGAGGCAGCGGTAATAAGCGAAATCGACTCTCAAAAAGAAAAAGGAAAAAAAGAAAAAAAGAGAAAGAAAACAAAAGAGTTAATTTAAAAGATAAGAATGAGAAGACGAAAGAAAGTAAAAAAAAAAAAAAAAAGCAGAAAGAAAGGAAGGAAGGAAGAGATAGAAAGAGAGAAAGAAAAAAAAAAAAGAAAAAAGAAAGAAGAAAAAAAAAGAAAGAAAAGAAAGAAAAGAAGTCAATTTTGATGACACTGATCGAAAGCACGATCTTATGTCCGATGTTGGACCGTGTCAAAACAATTCAGATCAGTCCAGCCCATTTCGTCGTATCGATCCCTTCCCCACCCCCCACCCCTGCCTCATACCCCTGTCCCCTGTTCCCTTTACACACACACACACACACACACACACCGTTCTCCCCACCGCTTCGCCGTTGTCAAAGGTTAGTGTAAAGGAACGAACAATTCGCGTAATAAGATAACAGATTTAGGCTATCTCTAGTGTGTTTTTCAAGTGAACTCGGTGACCCACGATCTTGTCTCGGCAGATCGGTGTGTTTTTCGACTACCAAAAATTAATCTTTTCCATCGGGCGCTGATTTTACGTATTAGTGTCGAAGAGTGACACTAATACGCGAAATCTTCGGACTAACGAGCGTAGAACCCAACTCGAGTGAAGCAAACCCGTGTTCTAAATTTCAGTTATCGTTTCACGAAGAATCGTGAACTGCCATTATTACTGCCGTATCTATGAGTATGCTTTACTTCCGAATGAGAAATCAAATTAACAGGCCAAAGTGTAGTAAGCCTTAGTGCATGAGCGCAGCGCCGCAGGAAAAAAAATGAACATAGAAAAAAAAAAGGTTGATTTTCCATCATGTGGCTATTTCATGTCGTCATTTTTTTTTTTTTTTTTTTTGCTTTACGCGAACTAGAATGATTCTCAGATCATGATGTGCAGTGCTCCGAACGTTTGATTGTCGTATCATGTTTTCAAGATCCAAAACAAGAAACAAGCAGGGTAACTATTGCCCCAGTGATGAAATAAATACACACCCATCATCCTCCAAATGAATTCTGTTTACCACATAAAATCACCTAGCCGAAGAAAAATCACAGAGCAAACAGAACACATAAGGAGTCAACTCCTATAATGTTCCAAGCCTGCCAAAGTACCTGTACCTGAAACATGTACTCACAGGAACAACAGCTGGAGAAGTGAACAAATACAACATTGGTTGAAAAACTGGCACGGCCTTTCTGATATTGAAAACAAATTCACGAACGAACAGTAACAAAATACTGATAACCTCATGTGTGATAAGAAAGGGAATTTGAAATGAGGCAGCGAACAGTAAATAACAAACAAGTAGAATAACGCTTGATCCCATGATGATAGAAACAGTCGCCCATCACTCCAAACGAACGCTGCTTCTTCTGACACCAAATCGCCCCATAACAGAAATGACAACATAGAGCACACGGAACAAACAAGGAGACACATCCCCCAAGAAGGATGTTCCAAGCTAGCCCATATACGCTGTACAAGATCCTAGGTAGTAAACCAAAGAGTCGCCCGTTTAATTTGAAACAAATATACGTGGTATCGTCGGAATCGCGTACTAAAGAACAATGTCGTCAAATTAGAAGAAAGTTCAGAGAAAGATGGATTCCTAACGAACTGTGGCATGCAGCAAACAAACAAACAAGTCAAAAACAAACAACAAAAACAGAGACGCGCGCGCGCGCGCGTGGCACACACACACCACACACACACAAAAAATATTAAAAACACAATATTGAACATGTGTGATAGAATACTGTCCCTAGAAAGAGCTGTTAAACGATCAAAAGCAAGAAATAGAAAAAAACTCAAGTTGCAATCCAGGCTAGACCATAAAATCCACTGCCCACGGCTACAACACAAACTGAACCCCAGATCATTACTCCTGGCCTTAAATCGTATGTAGCAGCCGCAAGATCCACTCCTACATCCCATCTCCATCGCCATCCAATGTAATAATCGGGGAGCAAACGGTAGAGAAGGGGCAAACAAATAAAAAAGGAACGTTGGAAGACAAGAAAAGAAAATCTGACGTCATAAAAGGCAAATGACGCGAAAAGCAAAACGTCATCCAAAGACTCCAATACGAAAAAGAACAATGACTTTCCTTCTGTTATTGTACTCTCTGATTCCATACTGAAAGGTGTACAAATGAAAAGACTAGGCCGTTCGTATGGGTTTTCCGCCAAACGACAGAAAACATATGCCTCACAAAAACTGAGTCTTCAACTACTTGATTCAACAAACGACTCAGAAATACCAGACGCTATAGTACCACTGTGGTATTAATGATTTGAAAACGCAAGACGCAGAAACAGTCAGCAAAGATTTCACAAAGCAGTCAAAACAAATCAAAGTGAAACACCCATCATCACATATTGTTTTGTGAGTCAGGCAACTGCAGTAGAAGATGCTGAATTGGATGCTAAACGTGAATTGTTCAATGCCCTTGTAAGAACAGAACTGCTGGCTGACAAAATTATCTCTTTCGTACCACACAATAACTTCTATGACTACAGGAGAGACGGGTTGCATCCAACCACCAGGGGATCATCGATCCTGGCAGCTAACCTTGGCCGGCATCTTCGAGACCTCCTTTGGGAAAAGCCCAAGAAGCTATCTCGCCGCCTACTCCCCCCATCCAGGGCGTTGGGGTCCTCAGATGCTGTATCAGGACAAAAGGGGACCTTGGTGGAACCGCTATGAAATGCTCTGAATGTTCAAGAGCATCTCCCGCAAGTCTCTGTATTGACTGAATCTAGTCATGTAGTGGAGCCAAGATATACTCCTCCACCTCACTTGTTAACGTGACAATTTGAATTTTATTGCTGAAGACTATTTAAGTTTATTACTTTGCATTTCTGTTTCGCAATTCTTGTTTTACGTCTTATAGGTATCGTACATGCCCTTACCTGTTAATAATATACGTTAGAACGGAATTTTCTCAGTCACTTTACTTATTATATACATCTTTATCATGACAACAAAAAAGAGACCAACTATTAAGCTTCTCCAATGGAATTGTCGCTCCATAACAAAAAAATATATCATACTTGAATCAGTATCTTGGAATAAATAGTTTCATGTATTATTATTACAATCACTAAATGTCAACAGCGATAATCTACCAACATTTACCGGGATTCTATCACCCCCCAGTTTATGAACAATGTGCGGCCCGAATACAAACGGCTATCTATGTGCGTGAAGGCCTGGATTTTTGCGCGAAAGAACTCCACCAGTATCCAATAACATCCCTTCTGCTTCATGCTGTGCAGCAATGGTCAAATTTACTTCTTCATTGATATTGAACATTGCCTCAGTTTACCTTCCAAAAGACCTGATGATACGAATACAGAAATGGCTAAAAGGGTTCCAAGACCAAAGAGACAAATGGGTTATTGGAGGAGATTTTAACGCACATGCTCCTTTTGGGACCATGGCTGCTCTTATGTTACAAGTAATAGATTATTAGATAACATAGCTGATTCTCATCTATATTTGCTAAATAATGGAAATATTACTCGCATTTAAGATATAGCCACCCCATAACCCCTCAGCCATTGATTTAAACCTTTACATCTCCATCACTTGTCGTAAACTCAATGTGGGAAACTGGAGATAATCCACTGGGATCAGATCATATTCCAATAATAATATCGTTGATGATATATAAGAACAGGAAATCTCAGAAGATATTATTCCCAAATATATTTACAAAAATGCAGATGGGTCTTCTTTTCAAACCAATCTTAACAACACAGACATAGAGTTCTCAGCTAATGAAAAACGTAGATGACCAATACACTGCATTTTGTAAATATATTTTAGCAGCAGCTGACAAGTCGATCCCGAAGATAAAAAAACACAAAGTCAAAAAAACATAATGGAAATATATGGTGGAACACAAAATGTGAAACTGCCAATAAAAAGAAAAAAGAAAGATTCAAGATTTATTGTAAAAGAGATAGCAAGTAGTCATAAAGAAATGAAAAAGGTAGATAAAGAAAGTAAAGATGTCATAGATGACGCAAAGCTGCAGCACTGGAATGAATTTTGTAACTCTGAAGTAAAAAATCATAAAGATATTGGTAAAGTGTGGGAGGAACTGAAAGCTATGAAAAATGGATTAACATTGACACAGTGCCCTATAACAATAGATAACAACAGTCTTCCTAGTGCTGATGAGAAAGCAGAAGCCTTTGTAAACATGTTGCTAAGGTAAGCTGCTCTGAAGGTCTAACAAGAACGGACCAAATATACAGAGAGAAAGAAGAAGGTAGTAAAGCACATGATGAATCAACAGCAGACAATAGTAACAATATCAATGCTCCTATAACTATCCAAGAAGTAAAAGAAGCCATTAGATCCATACCATTAAGAAAAATCATCTATTGGTTTAGATGCAATATCTAATCAAATGTTAAGAAATTTGCCTGAACATTTTGTAGTTTCTTCTTCATAAATTATTTAGTACGTGTTGGAGCGATGGTGTTATGCCAAAAATATGGAAACAGTCGATTGTTGTTCCAATTCATAAGCAAGGAAAATCTACGAAAGGATCCTAAGAATTATAGACCCATCGCATTAACTTCACATGTATGTAAACTTTCAGAAAGAATTGTTTGAATAGTCTTGTACATTACTGCGAAAAATATAACATCATACAATCAATCAAGCTGGTTTCCAGAAAGGTCGATCCACTACAGACATTTTAGTGAAATTATCAACAAATATAAAGAAACAGTTTGCTAGACGAAAATGAGTTCTTGCTACCTTTTTCGATATAAATAAGGCTTACGATCAAGTGTGGCATTTACAGCTATTGAACAAACTTAAAAACATTGCCTTGACAGGAAATATATACAACTATGTCAGATGTTTTCTAAAGGATAGGGTAATAAGAACAAGGGTAGGAAAACATATTCCACAAGTAGAACACTTTCAATGGGAATCCCTCAAGGGTCAGTATTAGCGTCGCTTCTCTTCTCGTTATTAATGCATGATCTGCCAAACAAATTATCAAAAAAAGTCGTTCTGTCCAGTATGCAGATGATATATGCATGTGGATGAATGTAACGTTAAAAAAGAAAACTTCACACGCGAGATATAAAATTCGTCAAAAGATCTATCAAGGTGAAACTAAACAAGATGTGGATTATATGAAGCGAAATGGATTAAGTCTCTCAACCGAAAAAAAACAATATGATTCTTTTTAACAGTGGATCTAACCCAGAAAGTATGCCTATTTTCACATTGGATGATACTCCTCTTAAGTACGTTACAGAGGTCAAATTTCTAGGAGTTTATTTTACATCTAAATTATCATGGAACTCTCATATCGAATATTTATTAACAAAAGCGAGAAAAACATTAAACTTTCTGAAATTATTTCTAAAGAAAAGTGGGGGCAAGATCCAGCTACATTGATTACTCTATGTAAATTTTTAATGAGATCAAAAAATAACTTATGCCCAAGAAATATTCTTTAACGCGCCTAAATACTATTACAAAAACTGCAAAGTATTGAAAGTAAGGCACTGAAATTAGCCCTTGGACTTCCTGTGCATGCATCATCGTCACGTACATATTATGAAGCTCAGGTACTTCCTCTAGATGATTATAGAGATTTAACGTGTTGTAAATTTGTCATTAAAAGTACAACTAGAAAAACACACATTCAATCAGAAATCAAAATAAGACCAGATTTTGATTTTCCGAAAAAGAGCAAAGTCTATAACTTCTCAAATAACTATAGCAACTTATACATCAAAAATAATTTCAGATTCTGGGGTTTCTTTAGAAAAAGAAAACTTTCTCTCCCAGACCATCTTTTTGTCCTATTCCACCCTGGGAACTTAAAAAAGCCCAATTTGATATTGATCACACCAACATAAAAAAGATGAAAATATCAATATGCTAGCAAGTTATACTAAGTGTCATATTGACACGAAATACACTAACCAATTAAAATATACACAGATGGTTCATGTATTGGTAAGCAAACAGTTTGTGCATTCTTAATCCCTGACTTTGAGGGTGGAGAAATCTTTTTACA
This sequence comes from Conus betulinus, assembly GCA_016801955.1. Classification (NCBI taxonomy): domain Eukaryota; kingdom Metazoa; phylum Mollusca; class Gastropoda; order Neogastropoda; family Conidae; genus Conus; species Conus betulinus. The sequence goes on along the minus strand of JADBJO010017108.1, from coordinate 14,471 downwards.
TTGGATGTAACATATCCATATTTACAGCTGAATTAAACAGCAATACTCATGGCTTTGAATTACCTTTTAAACTTTCCCCCAAACAATATTTCAAGCTCTGTTTTGTGTAGATTCAAAATCAGTCCTTCAGGCGATAAAAGATTTTCATCTGCATACTAGGCCTGAAATGATTATTGAGATAAGCTGTTTGATCCACATGCTTATTGAAGGAGGCACCCAATTATCCTTTTGTTGGATTCCTTCACACTGTTCCTTTTATTACAACGCTAAAGTAGATAGGGCTGCTAAGCGTGGAGCAAAACATATCTGTGGTTCTGAAGATCTTAAACTACCCTCATCGGTACATGAGCAGTGCAATTTAGTTAAAACATATATTTCGAAAACGTTCAAAGATAGAATGATAGAACAGAACAATCAAAATCAGTTTGATATTTTTTGATATTAAAATCATTCAACATAATTTTAGTTTAAACAAAATGTACTTTCATTGATGTATAGGTGGAAACTTAATTCTTTTAAAACAAAATATGTTAAAAACATAGTGTGTTTATGTAAAAAGAAACTAACACGTGATCATATTGTTATATGTCAAGACATGAAAAAAATGATTCAGTGTTTGAGGCAAAATAGTGCGCAGGCCATCTTTGAGTCACCAGCTCTAACATATGAGTTTTTTTGTATGCTTAGAGCGCACTCCATTGGAGAAGTATTTATAGGTTCCTTTTTTTGTGTGGGGGGCGGGATGGGGGATATGTGTGGGGAGGGAAGATGGCATAATGTACAAAGCTCAAAAGTGACAAGGACTGAGAAAGGTTAAGTTTCTGTGCCTTGTTGGTTGTTAATTAGTTTTGTAAAATTTAGCTTTTTTCCCTTCAAACTTATTTGAACAATTTAAGTGTTTGTAATTACCATTATCATTCATATAAGCCAATCATATAAAACACATACATATTCACACAAACATACTCGCGATACACACACACGAGCATACACACATGCGCGCATACATGTGGCAGTGCACAAGCATAAGCACATACCGCTCTTCCTTTCCCCATCTCTCTCTTTCGCACGATTGTTTTTTTGTCTAATATCACGATAAGTGGAAAAGACGTAAAAAGAATCACACACACACACACCACACACACACACACACACACAACAAACACACACCACACACGCTACCCACGCACCCCCACCACAACCCAAAAAAAAAAAACAACCCACAAATAAACAATAACAAGGTTGTGTTAGACAAGGCAAAGCGTGGGCATCCACACACACACACACACACACCACACACACACACACACACACACTAGTGTTGAGAGAGAGAGAGGAGAGAGAAGAGAAGAGAGAGAGAGAGGAGGGAGAGAGAGAGCGAGAGCGTGTTGTGTGTGTGTGGGTGTGTGTGTGTGGTTGTGTGTGTGTGTGTGGTGTGTGTGTGTGTTGCTCCTTGTACTCTGTCTGTCGTCTGTCTGTCTGTCTGTCTCTCACTCTCAGTCTCTCTCTCTCTCTCTCTTCTCTATCTCTCTCCACGTCTCTCCGGCTCACTCTCTCTCTTCTCTCCTCTCCTGCTCTCTCCTCTTTCTCTCTGTGCTCGCTCATCTGTGCCCCCGCTCCACAATTCATTCATTCATTCATTCTTGCTCTTTCTTTTTCATCCTCGCTGTCATCCTCTGTCAATATAAAGCGTGGAGCCAGAGGACCCCGACGCTGGCCCCCTTCAAAACCTTTCAACCTTGCATGAAAGATCGCATCACTTGCGGGAGCAAAATATTTATGCCGAACCCACCCAACCGTGTCGGCTCGCGCCCGGCAGACGACCACCACCACCAACCCCTGCTCACTTTGCTGGGGGGTGGGGGTGGGGGGGTGGGGTGGGGGAAGTCGAGCGTAGCGGGAGGCTTCGGTATTGGGGGGGGGAGGGGGGGAGGGAGGGAAGGGAGAAGGAAAAGGCGGGGAGAGAGAGAGAGGGTTGGAAAAGGATGAGGGGGGGGGGGGGGAGAGAAGGGGTTAAGAAGGGGGTTAAAAGAGAGAGTTATGATAGAGGTCGAGCGAAGGGATGGTGGTGGGGTGTTGGTGGGGGGGGGGGGGGGGGTGGTAAAGACAGGGTTAAAAGAGAGAGTTATGATGGAGTTTGAGGGAGTGGGGGCGCGGAGGAGGGGGAGAGGGGAGAGAAGAAGGGTGAAATAAGACAAACAACTGAAAAGAAAAAGTGTTTGAAAAGGAAGAGAAGGTTATCATTTAGTGTCAATAGTCTGGCTTTGAATTTGATTTTATCCGCTCTCCCTGCCTTCCAAAGGGAAACACGTGTATGTTTCTCAGAAGATTTTTTTTCCGTCCATGCGCCTTTATATCTCAAATGAAAATTACAAACCTCACAACTCATTCATTTCAAACATGAAAAACCACGAACTCCTGCTCTAACTACACAATCGCTTACTACTCCTCTCACAAAAGTGCTTGGAACTTATGCCCTCTTCTCGTATATGTTTCAACTCAGAAGATATTTCATCGTTCCCCCCTGCTTGCAATGTTATGTGATTCAGGTCTGTTGACATCAAACCCAACGCGTGGCATTTTTGTCAGTGTTGGCACGATAGTTGTGTGGGTTGTTATATCCTCTTCTTCTACTCCTTTGATGCAGGATTTTACGAAGAACGGAAGCTGTATTGAACGTATCAAACTGTTTGGGAACAAAATAGTAGACGGGAATTTTGTTTGTTGCGTATTCAACTGAAAGGCCGGATAACGGTTCATTTCACTCCATCCGTCTGTACTTCCTGGTACAGAGGGCGACGGCAAGAGCTCCCCATCTGTTTCCACTGCCAACTCTGGTGTCACTGACACGCGGCAAACTGTGACAAACAGCGCAAATGTAACGATGTTAAATTTTACGCGGAAACAGATTGTAACAATTGTAATTTTGGTTACATTTTGCGTATGTTATCCACGCAAAAATGTGACACTTGTTACAATTGCTTTCGTGAAACATGCAACTATTATTTTTAAGCGAAGGCGCGTTTTTTACAGGGGTTCTATGAACCCCATTGCTTGAAATCCTGCACACACACACACACACACACACACACAAGCACACACACGCACGCACACGCACGCACGCACAAACGAACACACACAACACACACAGCAGGCAAGCACAACACAAACACACACCACACACACACCACACACACACACACCCTCTAAACCGTCTCTCTGTCTCTGTCTGTCTGTCGTCGTCTGTCCTGTCTTTCTCTCTTTTGATAGATAGATGATAGATAGATAAAAGAGTTTATTTTAATGATAATTACTTGTAGATTCCATCCTTATAGCGATAGTAGTAGAAAAAATATGTAAAATTTAGAATAAATAGAAAAAAAAATGAAAATAGAAAATACAACATTGAATGGACATTAATAGCAATGGAAACAACGATGACAAGACCAACCACCACCACCACCACTACCACTACTGATAATAATAATAATAAAAATAACAATCATCATCATCATCATCATGATCATCATAGATAATATAAAAACCATTTATTGGTGATATAGAAAGTACAGAAAAGGTAGGATAGGGGGGGAAAGGGTTGAATATCCACAGTGATGAAGAAATCAACGTTCTTGCTGCTTGTAGATGGAGAAATTCAGAGTATGGCATGGTTTATTTTGTGGAGGATGACGGGAGAAATGCGTGGCCGTCAAGACAGTAACATGTACACACAGGCTATCTCTGCCAGTGAAAGGATGTACTATTTTGGTGCACGGGGAGGAGAAGGGAGGAAGGGGGGTAAGGGGAGAGGTGAGGACATGGCTGAGCTAATTAGAAGAGATTTCCTTTTTGACCTCTAGCTCTTACAGACCACACGTGATTTGTTCCTAAAGCAGATGAAGTCATCTTCCTCTTGTGCCCAGGGTTGTTTAAACGAGGAAGAAGAGAAGAAAGAAGAAGAAGAAGAGATGATGAGATGGCGATGATGAAGGAAAAGGAGGAGATGATGATAATGGTGATGTTGATGATGATTAATGAAGAAGGAGAAGCCGAAGAAGAAGAAGAAGAAAATAGATGATGATGATGGATGATGATGATGATGATGAGATGAAGAAGAAGAAAAAGAAAAAAGAAATATGTGCCATAAAAATCGCGAAGACTCTATCGGTCAGCACAAAATAACACAGTAACAGAAAATGTGCGGATACTGTACATAAAGAAAACATGTATTTCTAAACCTATCTGTGCTCTCTATTAAACATTCATAAATGTTTTTCATACCAACAGTCTGTAAAACTTGATTATTTACTATTAGACCTCACTGTGTCATTTTCCTTCTTTATAAACCACGTCATGTGCTTTAACCTGAGATGAAAACGTTCTTCGTAGATCATCGTCTACCGGTACATTTATCAACTTCAAATTGGGCCGCAGTGTTGGCAGGTTCTGGCTTGGGTCGGGCATGGTTTTGCTATCGCCCATGGTCCTTTCATTAAACCGTAAGACTCGTTCGCAACGTGCTACAAATGTGTGTGTATTTTCCTGCTTTTAGTTATGAGGAACACGGCGCTCCGTCTGTATTCCTTTGGTTACACAATCTTTAGAATTTTTAGCGTTAGGAGATACCATTTTTTGTAGAGTAAAAAAGAATTCTAAAAAGGAGGGTATAAATCCTGAAGGTTCTTTGAACCACAGAACTTAACCGTGTTCATGAACGTTGCTCTGATTTTATAAACCCGAGTGCAAATTCTATTGCTTAGGTTTTCTCTTTCTTAGATGTATTCAACCATTATCATTTTCACCATTCTGGTATAGTCTCATGAGTAATCGACGTTGTAAGAGTGTTGTTTTTGATTCTGTAACGTGTCTTGTCCTGGCATATTATTTGAAAAAAAAACCGTCCCCCCCCACATAACGCACACTACATGGCACGCTGCAACGCAAGTCCTGCGTGTATTGATGCGTCCGAATAGTATAATCCACTACCTGCTGGTCATTACCTGCAATTTTCTCTGGTAGAGGGCTTGGCCAAGGAAGGAAAGGGTATAGGTAGACACACCGATCTTTGTCGGCCATCTGTGTGTGTTATGATATTGTTACATGATTTTGTTTCTTGTCCGTGCTGTTAGAATAAAGCTCAATATTTATAAGGAAAAAATTCAACAAGTAGGCAAAGATTGTTATTAGGTACGAAAATAATACAAGTAGTAAACCGCAAGAAGAATTTACCCATGAAAAAGAGGATGAGAGAGTGATGATGATGATTGTTGGGAATAACAACGGTCCTATAACAATGACTGTAATGTTAGTAACCAATAATAATAATAATAATAAATAATAATGTAATGGCTAATAATAAATAATGAATCAACAACCAACAGCAACCACAGGAATAATTAGTGATGATGATAACATAATACCAGCCATAATGAGTAATACTTATATAATTACTACATTATTTTTATTATAATTGTTATACTCTTAGTGTAAAAGAAAGCAGGAGGAGGATGACAACGAGATAAGAAAACAATAATGAACAATATTGAGGCTGATGATAATAATAATTTTAAAATTAGTAATGAAATACAAATGACAATGATTAATGATAAGAATAAATCACATAATAATAATTGATGATGATATAATAATAATGATACTAATACTATTAAAATAATATAATAATGCAAAATAATAAGAAGATAATGATAAACTAATGATACTGATAATACTGATGATGATAACAATAATGATAATGATATTAATGATGATGATAACAAACAATCTATATATGACAATAATAAAAATGATGATGATAATGAAAACCATAGCAACCAAGAACATTGTAACCATAATGATAATAACAACAACATAATCATACATATTGATAAATGATAATCATAGTAATAATAATTCATAATAATGCTGATGATGATATTAAATATAATAATAATAATAATCCTCATATAAATATACTAGGATGATAAATAATACTACACTGATAGATGATGATAGATGATGATGATGATATAACAATTCTTTTATTATTTGGTAAAAGACTCCCGACAAAATCAACACGCTTACCCAACTGAATCCGTATGTCTGTATGAGATGTATACCGATTGCATTATCACTCATCTATTGTTATGTTCCATTCATTTGAGTTATCTACGTATTTTCATTGTAAAAAACTGAAATTTGGGCAAGACGTCTTTGAAAACGCTTCTTCTTCGTATGTTTTTCATCATGATATTTATACAGTGATTTCTAAGTTTTTTTTTGCTGTCGCTGGGTTTGACCTTCAGAATCGCCATACATATAGGAGGGGCCAAAAACAGACCAAGATTCCTCTCATATGACCATCGTAAGGTTACACAAGCACCCGTTTTGCACGCGTCGAAAAGAACCTGTACACCTTCCCTTTCTCATCCCCTTCCCCTCCTCTCCACACCCCCCCCCCCCTCTCCTCTCCCTTCTCGTCCTAACCCCCCCCCCCCCCCATTCCGCTTTCCTGGCACGCATCCTCCGTCCCTCCCCCCCCCCCCCTCCCTCTCGCTCACCTCTTCCACCCCTCCCACTACTTGCCACTTTAGTTCCGCATATCTGTGTTCCTTCTTTCTTTGTTCGTCCTTTCATGATCGAAACAAAAAGCAAGCTCTCCTCCGGCTCTCCTCTCTCCTCTCTCTCTCCTTCTCTCTCTCTCACCGCTCTCTCACACACACAACCACACACACACACCACCACACACACACACACACACACACACACACACACACACACACACACACCCACGCACACACACGCACAACGCGCACGCGTGCCACACACACACACACACACACACACACACGACACACACACACACACACACACTCACACACACGCGTGCGCGCGCGCGCGCGCGTACCCCCCTCCCCCTCCACACACGCACGCACGCACGCACGCCACCACACCACACACACACACACACACACCACACACACACACACACACACACACACACACACACCAGAGAGTCAGTAAACTGTCACGAATTATTTTGTCAATAACTCAGCAGGTACAGGCCCTTGTTTGTTCTTTGCAAAGTACAGTTTTGACAGCATTCGAAGAGAACTTATGTAACTCATGGGGTGCAAACTAAATACGAGATGTGGACGTGACCCATTTTGTGATGGCAGGTGACGTTTGTCATTGAATGGGAATGAAATGCAAAATGTAGGAAAAAAAAAAAAAGATTGACAGTCGTCAGTCTACGACGCGACTACGATCATGATTGCTCTGTATCTTCGTATCGTTATTATTCCAGTACTGGTTCCCTACATCCGCTCTTGTAAAACGCTCTCCCGCTCTCTCTCTCCTCTCCTCTCTCTCTCTCCCTCTCTCTCCTCTCTCTCTCTCTCCTCTCCACACACACACACACACACACACACACACACACATGCGCGCGCGACCCCTGTTGGACGCACTGAGAGTGGGGCAAACGGAAGCTTGTCTTTCAGTCTCAAAAATGATCTTACTTCCTGAAATTCTGTGTTGGTGATTGATATCCTTTTTGACTCGTCCTTTTTTAAAACATACGCTTCTCATGTCATTTATTCATTGATCTGTTTACTATCTATTCATTTATTTTATTCCTTTGTTTATTTATTATCCATTCCGTTAATGAATTCATTCATTCATTCAGTCAGTCACTCAGTCAATCACTGCTTTATGCTGTACTGTGTTCCACTGAACTCTACATTTAACACTCTATTCACTTGTCGTTGTTAAACAAAACCTTCACACATTTTTGTCTTATATATCGAATTCATAGCATATACCGTGTGTGTGTGTGTGTGTGTGTGTGTGTGTGTGTGTGTTGTGTGTGTGTGTGTGTGTGTGCTGTTGGCGTGCGTGCGTGTATACCTATCTGAATCGTTCGCTATTAGGTACTTGAATTTGTACATACTGTCAACACACTCGAGTACAGTCTAATCTATTTTTAATCTGTCTATGTGGTCCTGAAATTGCACATTTGTGTCCACCCTTTAAAGTAATCTATTCTGTAGTGTCGGCTTGCAATTGTGGTCACTTAAATGTACTTTTGGGTAGTTTTCAAGCTTTTTTTTTTTTTGTTTTTCGCCTAACTTAAAACGATTTAGGTAAATTGGAAAGCGATGAAGGGGATCCAGTGCGCGCGTATAGCCTGTGGTTATACACGGTACACAAATAGATGTTGGTTATATTTCTCATTTTTCGTTTTACCACCCCACACAGTCTTCTTTTCGCCTTAGGGTAGGAGCCCTGGTCCGCGCGCTACAATAATAATAATGGATAGAGAATAGAGTAAGGATAAAAAAAAATATGTGAGATTATGATCAATAATATAATAAATAATGACCACCACCACCGCCACCGACCCCCATACAACCCAAAGATAATGATAGACAATAGGATTCTGATGGTGATGATGAGAATAAGAATGAAATTAAATTACAGTAGTAAAATCATCATCACATCATTATTAGTCATCATCATCCTCAACATCATCATCATCATCATCATCACCACACCACTCAGGAATCAATATCACAGCAGCATACAACAACACAATGAATATGCGAGATGATGAGATGGATGATGATGATGATAACCACACCCATAATAATAATAATGATAATAACCTATTAAAATCATAATTATAACAATAATGATAATGATAATCAGAATGGGATGATGATTATGACGTTGTGATGAATTGATGATATGAGATGATGATGAACCCTCGCACTCAACTCACTGGCACTATGTGTCCGTGCAACAGAAGCCACAGGCGACTCACAGAGCAAAGCCAACAACACCATCACTCGCGCTGCGCGCGCTCACCCCCCCCCCCCCGCTCGCCCCCCCCCCCCCCCCCCCACACACACACACAAACGCACCACACGCACCCCCACACACCACACGCCGTCGCATACCACTCAGCGCACACGCACACGATGCACACTTACAACACACAATAAACTCGGCGCGCCACACACCACCCACCCTCAAACACACACACACACACCCACACACACACACACACACACCACACCACACACACCAGACATTGAAACACTGACGGAAACGACACTTTTCGTCTGAATTAATTTGAACGGGTACCGGAAAACCTATTAAATCGAGCTAAATAGTCACACCCTGTACTCTAATTAGCTACGACGACAGAGTAACGGAATTCCCAAACTTAGCCTTCAAAACGGTGTATTTTAAAACAACCAAAATTGACATTACATCAATATCATCCGACACCTCTCTCTCTCTCTCTCCTCTCTCTCCTCTACGCTCTCTCTCTCTCTCGCCACCCTCCTCTCTCTCCTCTCGCTCTCCTCTCTCTCCCTGGACCATCAATTTTTGCTGTCTGCAGGAAGTGACGTGACGGGGACCGTACAGTGGCAGGTATCAACGGACAGGTCGTCGACAGGCCGATACTCAAAACACCTCCCCCCAGACAAGCGATCCCGTGCAGCGAGTCCCTATGGTGGGGTCCTCAGTTAAGCATGACAACTGATCGCGTGTAAGCTGAAACATTGCCACGCTCTGTCTCGAGCAGTTCAAGTGGAGAAGTGTTGAGTGTGTGTTGTTGTGTGGTTTGTGTTGTGTTCGTTCGTGGTTGTGTTTGTGTGTGTGGTGTGTGACCGTGTGTGTGTGTGTGTGTGTAAGAAGAGAGAGAGATGAGAGGAGAGAGAGAGGATCGAGTGTTTGGTGTGTGTGTGTGTGTGTGTGTTGTGTGTGTGTGCAGAAGTGGGGAGGCAGAGGGACAGTAAAGGTAGATGGGAGAGGGGTGGGGGGGGGAACCTGGGCCCGATTGAGTGACGTATGGTGTTCGTTGAACGCACAAGCGAGCACTCAGGTAGTCGAGGAGAAGAAATGAATTTTGTTCAGTTGAGACATAGTGGCGTGTACCGCAGATCGGTCTGTCTGTCTGCTGTCTGCTGTCTGTCTGTCCTTCTCTCTCTCTCTCTCTCTCTTCTCCACCTCATTCCTCTCTCCTCTCTTCGTCTTCTTCTTCTTTTTCTTCTTCTCTTCTTCTTTCTCTTTTCTTCTTCGTCAGGAATACGCTAAGCGCTCATGTGTGTGGGTGTGTTTTGGGAGTGTGGGGGTGTGTGGTGTGTGTGATGATCAGTACGTTTTGAGGCATTGTGTAACAAAACACGCCCTCCTCCCCCCCCCCCCCCTCCCCCTCTCTCTCGTGCCCGCTTCCTTGACATCTCCCACCTACCTCTAACCCACACCCCCCCCTTTTTTTTTTTTCCCTCTCTCGCTCACTCCTCTCTTACCCCCCCCCCCCCCCCCCCCCCCCCCCACACACACGCACATCCAGGGGGGAAGTTTGAAAAATCAGTCTTGGAGGGTTGTAAACACTATTGGCGACCAAATCCAGTCATTCTGTAATACGTGCTGAAATCTGCGACTGGACTAAAGGCTGCGGTCAGTTTTGCGTGGCCACGTTATTCCTCAAAAGAGGGTATCTCGAGTCGTTCAATGCAAAAAAACATCCCCTGATTTGTGATCGTATGGTTAAGTGACATAGTTTCCAATGTACTTGGAATTCTGCCGTTAGATGAGTATAGGTACTCGTTGAAAACAGACACAAAGGAATGGTTCTAGAGTATCAACCTTTAAAGCTTAGAACATGCTGTGCGACCTGGACTCAGGGGAAAAAAAAAAAAAAAAAATGAATGAAACCTACGAGGATGACTGTGTGAATCATATGATAGTATGGGCTTTCGGGATGGCCGGGTTACATCAGGGGTTGAAGATGAGTGAGTGACTTTTTATCAGAATGTTCAGCACCAGACTTGTTGACAGCAGATGGCAAGAATGGAAATTCCCGCATGAATGTTAGTACTAGATTTGATCTGTCGTGACATTATAACTCCTTGCGTTGTATTCCGACTTAATTGTCAATGAAAAATGATCGGACCAGTTGTAAAAAGGTTTATACATTGAAAATGTCGGAATATCTGTGTTCATCATTTTTGTTACTGACAACATCATTGTAATTCTATCTATTATGCCAAAAACGCACATGAAAACGAGTTTCTTTTGTATTGCAGTGTACTGCCTTGAGTGATCTTAGAGATGAGTTAATTCTACCTAGATTTATAGACAACCAAGTGTATGTGGTTTAGACTCATCCTTACTCATGGCTTACGCTAGAAAAGGATGTTGTTAAACACGTGTTGGCCGTTGTACCTATACAACACTTTGAAAAGTCCGGAGCACAGCGTGTGTTCTTAATCATGTGTTGTTTTTTATTTTGTGGGGCCATTATTAAGGCCTACCATATTTGTGTCACCCCCTTCATAATCTGTGCCTGGCCTGTAATGAATAAATCATTTCGTACCTCTCTCTGTCTCTGTCTCTCTGTCTCTCTGTCTCTGTCTCTGTCTCTCTCTATCTCTTCTCTCTCTCTCTCTCTCTCTCTCTGTCGCTATATGGTATATGAAAGGATAATTTCATTGCGATTGGTGGGTGTTTATAAAGATATCAAACGCGTCCTATGGGAGACCCCAAACATGTGTAAAAAAATAAATATAAAAAGAAAATTAGTTATAACTGAAAAATATGTTATTGCTGGTGGTATCATTATGATGATGATGAGTGATGATGATCATCATCATCATCATTATCATTCTTCTTCTTCTTCTTTTCTTCTCTTTTGTTCTTCCTCTTCTTCTTCTTCCCTTGTATTCTTCGTTTTTCTCCTTCTTCTTCTCCGAATCATGATGATGACGACGACAACGACGGCGTCGACGACGACGACGATGTACCACAACGGACGATGCCGATGACGATGACGGCAACGACGACGACGATGATGGTTTGATGTCTTGATGATTGATATGATGATGATGATGATGAGGATGATGATGATGACTATGGCGGATGAAGAAGAAGAAGAAGAGAATAAGAAGAAGAAGAAGAACGAAGATGAAAGAGATGAATGATGATAATGATGATGAGATGATGTGATGATGTAATGATGATGCTGATGAGATTGCTGATGATGATGATGATGATGATGGCGATGAAGAAGAGAAGAAGAAGAAGAAGAAAAAAGAAGAAGAAGAAGATAATGATGATGATGTTGATGATGATGATGGTCGATGAAGATGAGAGGAAGTACTGTCAAGAGAGATAAAGTGGAGGAAAAGAGAAGGCAGAGAATGTGTTCAACAATTCTTTTTTTTTCCCCCTAATTTATTCAGCATTTTTTGAGAATGGTTAAAGCCAACATTTTCATTTTACTTTAACAAATTACCACACTTGACAAATAACTGTGTGCTGAGGCAATATTTTTGCGATTTGTTGGCCAGATTAGCACTTGCTGCATAGTCAATCTAATTTGAAAAAAAATTAATTGGATACCACTATTTGGTGGGTAGACGTGCAGAACACCTGCTGCAAAGTATCAGTAAGCCTATAGTTTTTATATTCCAGTTCGTCATAAGCTAGGCGCTGCTATAGATGGATGTTCTGCTATTCACTTAATTACGCACGTTTCTTTGAACATAGTAAAAAAACAGTATGTTCTTGCAAACCGCCATTTGCATTTTGCAGCACCGGCAAAGGCGGACTTTTACCCCCCCCCCCCCCCCCCCCCCACACCACACACACACACACACACACCACACACACACACACACACACACACACACACACACACACACACACACACACACACGTTTTCTTTCAAGCAAATGTAACATTCAGAAGAATCTTCTCCATTAAATAAAAAAACAGAATGACAAATTTCTGTCCGTAAAATATAAAAATACCGAAAGACACCTTTCCGTGAAATGAAAAAAAAAAAAAGACGAAAAAATCCACACATTGTTTCTCTAAATTATGTTAAATGTGTTACCACACACACACACCACACACACACACACACACACACACACACACACACACACACACACACACACACAAACCCAGAAAGACACCTTTCCGCCACTAATCTAATAACAGACAGCACCACATTTCCCGTCGAATGTAAAACCCAGAAAGACATCAGACCAAGATCCCACATTGACGCTTACTTTTCGTTCATTGTCAAACCACGAAGGATATCTTTCTATCGGAGAAAAAAAAAAAAAACTTTCCGTGACATATAACAGCATTCGAAGACACCTTCTTTCCATCAAATACAAAAAAAATCCAGAAACACGCCTTTCTGTCAGTTACAATCATCCAAAATTTAACATTTCATCAAATGTAAAAGCTTTGGACAACGCTTGCTTCCATCAAATCCAAAACTTGAAAGAGACCTTACTTCTGTTCAACGCAAACCTGAAGAAGAAGATGTATTCTTGTTATCATAGATAGAACCCAAGGACACTTTTTCGTCCGGTAACAAACCCCAAAAGATACATCATTTCCATGATATCAAAAGAGGACAGACTGGTTTGGGGAAAAAATCAACCTGGATCCAATAACGGAGAAAAAAACAAAATCAGTAAGTCGATTAGTTTATGCCAGCTTTGTAAGCAACGTACCCATGAACAACCTTCGAAAAATAAAATATCCCGAAGATTTTGCTTTGCGAAAAGTACAGAATATCACCAAGAATAATCGTTGAAGAGAGGAGCGTGAGGCGAAGAAAGGTACGGCTGAGAGGACAGGATGGTGGAGGTAATGGGGGTAAGTTGGGTAGTGGGAATGGGGAAGGGGGGGAGGGGGGGGGGGGGGGGGGGCTAGGGGGGGCACAGCTATACTGCCATCTGTCGCTGGCCTCAAGCTAGACATTTGTAACCAAATCTTCTTCGTCACCCCTCGAGGTAAGACGGAGCTGAGCGGGCCCGCTTTCACACGTCTAGCCGTGGATCGAACACCTGATAACCACAGTCTACAAAGGATGAGAGGCCGGTGATATATTGTCCCCGAGGTAAAAGTTGTCTTTGCTATGGTACATCGCCTCTGTTGGGACATCCCAAGCGCCGGCGAAGTAAAGGGGAGTCGCTATTTGGCAGGGGAACATCATGCTTGATGTATCTGTCCTTTGGGAGGGCTGATAACTTCCGCCTGGATCTCTCTCTCTCTCCTCTCCGCGTCTCTCGCTCTCTCTCTCTCTCTGTGTGGGATTCGTAAGCCCTTGCGCTGTGTCACTTGTTGTGATAAGAAGGAGGAGAACTAGCTGAATGGGAACTATAGGCTGACGAGTGGGTGGGTGCTGAGTTTTGGAATGTTGCATACTTAGAGCGGGGCACAGCTCTCTCTCTCTCTCTCTCTCCTCTCTCGCTCTCACATCACACACGCCACACACAAACACCCACACACACACACAAACGCCCGCACCCCCAAACACACACACACACACACACACACCCAGCACAACACACACACACCCCACACACACAACACACACGCCAACACACCCACACACACACACGCACAACAACACTACACACCCGCACCAAACATTAGAC
>JADBJO010017107.1:30000-38610 GCA_016801955.1 Conus betulinus | reverse complement strand
CTGATTCGACCAACTGACTTTATTGTTTGTTTCGAGGATGGAGGCGGTTGGTTTAGGAGAAACCAATCTTTGTACTATGCAATATAATGGTTATATCTCTAAGAATTTGAACCACATTCTGGCCTATTATGGCATTTGTGATGTGTTCAGTGGTAGATACTGAGGCTCTTTCTGCCTTCGACTGGCCGTGTATTGTCTCCAAGGCATCGGGGCAACCGGGGCACACAACACAAAGGCATGGCCAGATAAGTGCAGAACAAGCTAGTTGTGACGTGTGGTGTAGTGGGACTTTATGCCAATGTAAATGACCTTTAAAAAGTTCACGTTTATGATGTTTTGATACCTTGAACAGTGTGGGAAAGCATGTGAATCACAAGGTCACATGGGGAGAGGGCAGACCACTGCTGAGACTGAACCAGTCATTGATCTGCACTTTAATGCCGGTCATGAGTAAACATCACACTGATTAGGAACAGACTGGAGGAGCGTTGTCCCCCAATGTACGTGTAAAGAAAGAAAAAGAAAAAAAAAGAGAAAAACAATTTGAAATACCATGTTGGTGACACAAGACAGTCGTAGTATTCTGTGTGACAATACGAAGTCGTAAATAATGATGAGTTTGTGATGAGACCTTCACTGTCTATCATTCAGTTGAAAATCGGTATTGATATTTAAAAAAAAAAAAAAAAAAAAAGTGAAACAGAGCTGGCATCGCCCTTGGCTGCCAGGGAGAGTTGATCACTATGGACTGAAAGTGCAAACAGAGCTGGCATCGCCCTTGGCTGCCAGAAGAGTTGATCACTATGGACTGAAGAAATCTCTCATAGCTACCAACCCTCCCAGGTTTTAGGAATCGTTCCCAAAATTCTGATTTCAGGAATAAAAAATTCAGACTATCAGAACTGTCAAAAATTGGGTGGGAGGCATTGTGCATTTATGAATAGCACGATAGAGCAGTGCAGAATAAAGCTCCAATGATGCTATGTTTATATGGGCTATTTAGTTCATGGAAAATAGCATTTTCTTTTCAAACTGAAGAAATCTCATAGCTACCAACCCTCCCAGGTTTTAGGAATCGTTCCCCAAATTCTGATTTCAGGAATAAAAAATCAGACTATCAGAACTGTCAAAAAATTGGGTGGGAGGTTATGCATTTATGAATAGGCACGATAGAGCAGTGCAGAATAAAGCTCCAATGATGCTATGTTTATATGGAAAATAGCATTTTCTTTTCAAACCCCACTTTTGTCAACTGAAACACAAGGGGGTTAGAAATGCTTTCAGTCAAAAGCAGAACAGCTCCATCTTCACTCCACCCAACCCCCTTCATCCCCCTAGCTCCTGAACTTTGACCCCAGAAAGTCGGCAGCTGTGGAGTTAAACATGTACTGTTTATCTGACTTAACTATGTAGGATCATATTTGATCCTGTTTGACAGCAAAATTTAGCGAGTTGATCCCTAGGCCTGATTCTATCATTTGAAGCATGACGAATAAAGGTGTAGTGATTTTTGCATTATCTTGAAAACAGATCAGCCAGCTGACCAGCAGACTGGATGACATGAAGGGGTCAGTGGTGACCTTTTCCTGTCAAACCAACCACAGGCAAAAACAAAAAAATGGAGAGAAATGTTGACATGTAAGGGATTAGCAGGTCTGTATATACCAGGTGCAGATGTTTGTTTTTTTTTTTCTCCCTGTCCTGTGTATATAGTTTGAAAAGTTGCTCTGGAAGGGAGCAGCAGAAGTCTGAGGCTTGTGTGTACATAGAGGTCGTAGAGAAATGATGGAGAGGACACCTTATCCGCAGGTTAAGGCAAGGGTTGAGGGAGCTTGCTGAAGAGGACTGGGACTGTTTTCTGTGTGTGATATCAAGGTGAATTTGTTTTTATCCCTTTCTGACATCCAGATCTTGAGTGACAACATTTTATGCATGAAGGCTTTTTTCTTTTTACTGTTTTAGGGGCAAAAACATCTTCCAGCATGTTTTAGACACCTGAAACATGAGGTGAATTCGTCATTCCTGGTTTTGCTTTTATAGTTGGCATTCGGGAATGATGGTGGAAAGGTTTTATATCGTTGTGCGGGTTAAAAGGATGTCTTAGTTAAATGTCCTTGTGATTTTTAAGCAGACAGGTTTTTAGATGATTCATTGAAATCTCATTTTAGATTTGCAGAAACTCTTCTCTGATTTGAGATGGGTCTGTTGTTTCTGTCTTCTCTCTTTCTTCTCCTCTTTCGCTCTCTTGCTTTCCCTCTCTCATGCTGTCTCCCTGTGTCTAGTTTGAGATGGGTCTGTTATTTCAGTCTTCTCTCTTTCTAATAATCTCTGTCTCTCTCTCTCATATTTCTCCCCCTGTCTCTCAGTCTCTCATTTCTCCCCCTGTCTCTCAGTCTTGCCTATATCAATTGTTTACCGACAGAGCACAGCATTCTATTAGAATAAAAAAGACAGGCGGCTTTGTTCGTTTATAGCCCGAACAGCTGCCAGAGATATTAATGGTAGTTGAATCGGTGTATTCAGTGTGAAAATTCTTTTAGATTTAAACCATCAGATCAAAATTCTTCCAATGCCTATAGGAGCGGGGCAGACCTCAGGATGGGATGAGGAAAGGGTGGGCACCTGATGTGAGCCACAGTCAACAGTCCCCTGACGCTTTGACTAGCATGTTTCCCTGGCCATCATGTGATATATTGATCATCTGGAGTTCGACTCCACTGTGTGTGCAAGGTGTGTGAATGGCCCTCAGGGGGAGACAACTTTGTCGGGTGTAAGGTGTGTAAATGGCCTTCAGGGGGAGAGAAAACTCCGGTGTAAGGTGTGTAAATGGCCTTCAGGGGGAGAGAACTCGTCGGGTGTAAGGTGTATGAATGGCCTTCAGGGAAAGGGATCCCTGTAAGGAGTGTGAATGGCCCTCTGGAGGAGGGAACTCATGTCTGGTGTAAGGTGTGTGAATGGCCATCTGGGGGAGGGACCCTGTCAGGTGTGTGAATGCCCTTTAGGGGAGGGATCCCTGTAAAGTGTGTGAATGGCCCTTTGGGGGAGGGACCCCTGTAAGGTGTGTGAATGGCCCTTGGGGGAGGACCCCTGCAAGGTGTGTGAATGGCGTGAGGGATCCCTGTAAGGTGTGTGAATGGCCCTCAGGGGGAGGGAACTCTTGTCGGGTGTAAGGTGTGTGAATGGCCTTCATTTGTAAATCTTCACATTGATGTAGGTTGGTTGATGGGTGGTGTGTGGGTTGCTTGATGGGTGCTGTGTGGGTTGCTTCATGGGTGGTACGTGGGTTGGTTGATGGGTGGTGTGTAGCTTGGCATATTGGTAGGATGCTTTTCTGTTGTCTTCACATGCTCATGCATTAGGCATGAATGAGAATCAATGTATGTATGAGTGTTTTTGTTTTTCAGTGTGAGTGTTCCCCCGCCCCCCCTTCTCTGCATGGTTATGCGAGAAGGGACCTGTTTGAGCTGATCTGCTCATCCTCATGTTTTTCTTTCATAGATATACATAATTCCATAGTGAATGTGACTGTTATGGTTGGTTGTAAGAGTGGAGAGAGGCTTCTCTTTGGAAAGAATAGATACGCTCTCAGTTTATTTGAAGTCCATGTTTACTCATCTCTCTTGTAACAGAAACTTGTCACTAGGTGCGTGAATGTTCCTGTGACCATTCAACTAACCGTGTGATTTGTGGAGTGCAGCTATGGCCGTCAGCTTCCGTGTGATTGGCATGTCCGAAGTTTGTGATTATGTTCTCTAGGAGGCAGTATCTCCTGGAGTTGATTATCTCTGTAAATTTCAAGTGCACTAGGCATATAGTGTGTTATGTTGAAGTACTGCCTGGTTTTCATGATCTGAGTATGTTGTTTTAAAATGATTATCTTAGCAATTGGAATTCCATTCCTATTGCATACACTGTTAGGAGGAATCCACCCTCTTGTCTTGCTGAGTCACGCACCGCAACATTTTTGTTTTCTGTTTGTTTGTTTTTTTTTGTAAGATTTTCAGATTTCAGATTTGTATGGTTTCATCATTCTTTTTTGTAATCATGGTTTTCTTTGTTTTTGTTCTCAATGGGATCGACATATAGTACCAAGTGACAGATATGTCCAAATATGTCACTGCCTGATACAAAGATGTTTCTTTTTTTTTTTTTTTTTTTTTTTTGGTAATCATTTTGTTTCAATGACAATGACAGAAATCAAAACAGTTTGTTCTCATGTATTCGTTTTTGTCTGCTACATAATGGCCAGTATTGATTTATCCTGCGATGTTGGTGCATGTTTGATTTGTAGAACTTCATTTCTTCAAAAAAAAAAAAAAAAGATATTTACAGCATTTTGTGTACAGTACAGGTATGTTTGCTGCACTGATTGGCAATCGGTTGGCAATTCAGTGTGTTTTTATTTTTGTTGTTGTTGTTTTTTTGTTACTCATGAATAATTCTTGAGGCACCTGCTGTAGTTTGTGTATGCCAGTGCACGGCGGCAGATGCAGCCAAGCACATGATGATGTATCTGATGACACATATCGGTTAATTGGTGATGAATTCTAAGTTGTGTGCGCATGTGTGTGCTTGCATGTATGTGTCTTTACTTGGGGGTGCACGTGCGCACATGTGGATGTGTTTGAGACATAAATAAAGATTTGACGTTTGCATATTTCTGATAGATTTTTTTTTTTTTTTTTAATCTTTGTCGAGAAAGTAAGTGTGTAAACACTTGCATGCGCACGCTCACACGCGCGCGCGCGTGCACACACACACACCCACACACACACCTACACACACACACACCCCTACACCACACACACACACACACACACACACACACACACACACAATCTATCTCTTACAGCTGAAGTTGCCCTCTCAGTCTCATGGCAACTCGATTTTCAATTTTAGATATCTGTAATAAGAAAATGATGAAGATTCTGATGACAACGTTTTAGTACACACGAGTGTATGACCAGCCTGAGAACTGATGGACTTCAATTGGTACCCGAGCTTGGTTCTCGCAGAGGTTCTCATGCCGCCCTCGGTCATATTCAGTGAGAGATATTTCTGGAAACAAGCTGCACCGTCCGATGCTGTAAATATACATATCAAAGGAACGGAGGAGAACGACCTCGGCAGATTGATAGGTAAAATTCATTGGCGGGGGTGGGGAGGGGGATGGAATATGTATATAGAAAAAGAAAAAGTAAAAAGACTTACAGTGCTTGGAATTCTGAAGTGAAGCTGTCGGTCGCTTTGCTGGCGAAGTGACGCGATAGGAGAGCAAGAGCACATGGACTTACACATGGATTTCATGACATTAAAACCACCGGCACATTTTTTCAGTTGAATGCAAAATCTACAACTGGAGGGCATTTGTTCAAACTAACAACAAAAACAACAACAACAAAATTACTGAAACTTCAAAAGCAGCAAACTCTTCACTAACAGAATTGTTAATACTTGGAATAAGTTGCCAGTCAATGTTGTTGGAGCAGAAACTGTTAACACTTCCAAAAATTGTCTCGTTAAACACTGGATACACCTTATGTTTCAAACAATATTGACTTGCATCTTTAAAAACCACGCATGTGTTTTATAAAAGTGCGAGAATAAGACCAAAATATTTATCGCTAAAACCAAAGAATTATCTATACTGAGCAGGCTAAAGGTGAAAATGCCTAATATGCCACCGATGTGATATGATGTGATAAGGGCTTCGAGTTACGTCCCTTTGTTTCACTTTCGGCCTGGATGGAGGAGAGATTTGCTTGAGTTGAATCCCTTGGTTTCACTAGGAAACGATAGAACAGCATTGGCCTGGAGTCAGTTTCTTTTGTACTATTAAGAAACGAAAGAATTTTGGCTTTGGGTCAAGTCTCTTTGTTTTGTTATGAAACCACAGAAGAGAGTTGGGTTGGAGCGAAGCCCCCGTCTGCTTCATTATGAAACGAGAGAAGAGCAGTGACTCGTAAAAACTGCCTCTCTTTATTCCAGTACTGGATCAAGAGTTACTGTCCTGTGTATTGTTTCTCGTTTGCTGGTTGATTCATTTTCACGTAAGCCATTCCATTTTGTCATCTATGCAATTATACTGATGTAATCTCAGAAAGCTTTTAATTATAGATAATCTATTTGACCCAAACCATGCGATGGTGTTGGTGTATTTAGATTCTAATCGAATTTGCGTGAGTATCTGTATCTGTATCTGTAGAATACGTTGCTGTTGCCACTTATGACATGAACAGTAGTGCTTCGTTAATGAATATGCGCAGTGAAGTGATGCAGCCATTCGTGAGTTTTGTATAGGTTGATCAAGCGGCTGTGAGGAAAACAATATCATATGCAAAACACACAGTTCTAAAGACAGCTTTCTCACAGTATCGTGAACATCTGTGCTTCAGTGTCAGGAAAATCAGCACCACGAGGCAAATTTCCAAGTCTGTCTATTGCCGGGGTAAGTCCCCCCCCCCCCCCCCCCCCCCCCCCCCCCCCCAAGGGTCAGTCTAGGACTATTTGGAATCTTCCTCCACCCCACCCCACCCTTCAAACAAGAGAGGGTTATTTGCCTTCGTAGTTCTCCTGGATATCAAGGAGGTATTAGAACATGAAAGTTTACTAAGACAGAAGTTACGGGATTCAGTTTCCCACATCATTTGACACTGTTTATAGCAGCAGCTCAGTGGGGTTCAGTTTCACACGGTTTTTTGTTCGTTAGTTTGTGTATTGCAGTATATGCGAATAAATGGAAGAGATAGTAACTTGTATCAGCACATGGAAAAAAATCATAACAGGGCCGGACGAGGAGAGGCAAGTGGGTGGTGGTGTGGGTGGTGGGGGTTCTGGAATGTTTAAACGCTAACACCACCTGGCTGCAAAGTGAAACGACTGCAGGCGGAAATCTAAACAAATCTTAAATACATGTCAGCGAACCGCCCAGAGAAACGTGGACAAACGAGTCCCAAGACAAACCACAACGCGTTTCGACCTCTTAGGTCTTCTTCAGGTGCAACAAAAATGAGACAAATAACGAAAATGCACTTAGCTTTGATCGCTTCTGTGTTCAGCGCAAGAAAGAAGGCGTTCAATGAAAATGAGCATTGCGCTGAACACAGAAGCGATCAAAGCTAAGTGCATTTTCGTTATTTGTTTCATTTTTGTTGCACCTGAAGAAGACCTAAGAGGTCGAAACGCGTTGTGGTTTGTCTTGTGACTCGTTTGTCCACGTTTCTCTGGGCGGTTCGCTGACATTTATTTAAGATTTGTACCACCTGGCTGACAAAGATGGCATCCAAGGGAGGTTTTCCCCCCACATATACCCACCGGGACAGGATCCCCAGACCCCCGTCAGGATCCTCATCCCCCCCCCCCCCCCCCCCCATCCCTGATGTAACTGACCCGGTGTAACAGCCCGTTCTTACCCCCACTCTGGAACTTACCCCCGGTAAGTCTGGGCTAGCCTGCTTTTACCCCCGGGGTCATTCTAGGACTAGCTAGAACTTACCCCCCCCCCCCCCCCCCCCCCCTAATTGGAAACTTACCCCGCGGGGTAAATTTGGGCTAGCCTGGATCCCCCCCCCCCCCCCCCCCCCCCCCCAGGGTCAGTCTAGGACTATTTGGAATCTTCCTCCACCCCCCCACCCACCCTTCAAACAAGAGAGGGTTATTCAGGGTTTTCCTCTGCCTTTTCCCAACACGCACACCCGCCTTTACAAAAATTGTGTTAGCCTGCATATTTACCCCTACTCTCCCACTTCCTATATACAGTCAGTTGGTTTAGACAAAGTGTAGGTCTAGACTCTTCTCAATAGATGGACCTCTACCCCCCCCCCCCCCCCCCCCTCACACACACACACACACACACACTGGTTCACTGACAGATACGTATTAAACATTTCTCGCGCTAGCTTACATGCGTGGATCAATATTCGGGTGTGTGAGTATGCCCGTGCATGCGTGCATGGGCTAAAGAAAGACGGCTACATGCCAATGTGACTAAGCGTAGTTGTGACAAAATGTCGTTGTGACCACGTGTCGTTGTGACCAAGTACTGTTGTTGCTTCATCCCGGTTTGCCTCTTTTAACTATTTTACAGCTATTTAGTCTCTTGAGTACCTGTGTACTTAACATGTACAATGCAGATGACTGGTGGTCAGTGCCACTGACCACTGGTCATTATGACGTAAATCGGAGATTTTAACTATTTAAACAGCTAATTAGTGTTTCCCGAGTGCTTGTGCACCTTGTACAATGTAGATTACTTGTGGTCAGTGCCACTGACTACTGGTCATTATGACGTAAATCGAAGATTTTAACTATTTCACGGCTAATTATAGTCTCCCGAGTACCTGTGTACCTTGTACAATGCAGAAGACTGGTGGTCAGTGTCACCCACTGACCACTAGTCACTATGACGTAAATCAGATATTTCGAATATTTTACAGTTTATCAGTGTCTCATGAGTGTTGTATACCTTGTGCAATGCAGACAACCAGTGGTCAGTGTCATTGACCATTGGTCACTTTAATGTATATCAAAGATTTTAAACTATTTTTACAGCTAATTAGTGTCTTCTGAGTGCCTGTGTGCCTTGTACAATGTAGATGACTGGGGGGGTGG
>JADBJO010017107.1:7500-27500 GCA_016801955.1 Conus betulinus | reverse complement strand
CACGTCCGGTGTTGGTAAAGTTCACTTCTACGAAATCAAAAGCTGCGGGTGATGAAAAAGCGGCAGCTCCTTAGGATTCTGAGAAGTACAGAAGAGTCTTCATAAATGATGATCTCACGCCTCTTCGAGCACGACTTCTTCACTTGGCCAAGAACCACGACAGCCCGGATTGGATTGGACCAGATTAACTACCGTCAGCTGGGGTTGTCGAACCACGTGTCCTCGACATAGGATGAACCAGGAGGACCTCGGGCTCATCAACATTCCACTATCCATTGTTCATTACCTTATTCTGTTGAAAAAACAGCATGTTCTATTTTTCATTCTGACAGTTCAGATGTTTCGTCCGCGCCAGTTCCTCCTGATCGTTTACAGTCAGACGTGCACGTGATTTCTTCCGTACCTGCACCTTTTAATCTGTCTTTTTTATCATTGAATGTCTGTGGCTTAAGAAGTCGGATACAGGATCAAGACTTCGTTAGTTACATAACGCAGTTTGATGTTGTGACGTTCACTGAAACCAAAGCAGACGTTCAAGACACAGAGTTTATATCGGCTATATTTTCTGATTTGGGTTATTCCGTCGCTTTGCTAAGTAGAAAATATCTTTAACATCAACGATCTGGTGGTATAGCAGTAGCTTATAGATCCAATTATTCAAAAGATATCCAGTTTTTAGAAACAAAATGTGAAAGAGACTGTGTCATGTGGATTAAAATTAAGAAAAAATCTTACAGGTTATGATAAAGATGTTCTGGTTGGAGCCGTATATATTCCTCCCGAAGGTAGTGTATATGGTGGTGTTGACTGCTTTGATGATCTCCAGACTAGTCTTATTCGGCATAATTCTGAAGATTATTATGTGCTAATGATGGGTGATTTCAATGCATATACAAAAAAATTACCAGATTTTCTTGATTTAGACCGACACGATGACGATGAAGATAATATGGTTTTTTAATGAATTACCCTTCTGCATGGAACATCATGACATTCCTTATGAAAGACATTCCCAAGATCTTCAGAGACCAAACAACTATGGTTATAGATTACTGGATTTATGCAAATCTCATAAGCTGCTAATATTCAATGGCAGAGTTGGCAGAGATGCAGAATTAGGAAATATACAAGTAGTGGATGTACTGTTATTGATTATATCATATGTTCACCTCATTTGTATCCTCATGTCACAGATTTTGATGTTGATCCTTTTGATACCATGTTATCAGATGTTCATTGTCCTTTAGTTATGTGTTTAAAAAGGTATTCAAGTCAGGCATGACGACTCACAGAAAACTGTAAGATGCAGTCTTCAACAATCAGTTGAATATTCAAATGTTAAGTCTGACGCTGGTCAAATCAAAATTAAAAGATGGGATGCTACTAAAGCAGAGTATTTCCGAGAAAGTTTGTGTGTTAAAGATGTTGAAGGCTTAAACAATTTACTTGACAATGATAATGAATCAGTAGCCAATATAAATGAGTTGTTAACACACTTTCTTATGAAAGCCGCCAAGGATACCCTTGGTGAAGTTCAGAAAGGAAATAGAAGACGGTCGTCAAAACATAATCAAAATAAACCTTGGTTTAATATTGTGTGCAAGAATAGGAGGGCCGCTTATTTTAGAGAGCTAAAGATAAAAGTAAACAGAATGACTTCATTGGTAATCGTGTAAATTTGTTGATTAAAAGTAAAGATTATAAGGTATTAAGAAAATCAGAAAGAATTCACAACAAAGAACGGCACAAAGAGATTAGATGTTTAAGGACAAAGCGACCAAAAGAGTACTGGGCAAAAATAAAACGGAAACCAAATGTGTTGTGTTCTATTGGTTTGAGTGAACTTTATGACCACTTTAAAAATATGAATCTTCACGTTGATGATGATGGGGTGGAAGATGATGTTGAATGTGATACAAATTTTGATCTCGAGTTTTTGAATAGACCAATCGAGGATGTAGATGTAGAATCAGCAGTGCAGAAATTGAAAAATGGGAAAGCTCCAGGTGATGACAGGATTATAAACGAATATATTAAGAACAGCGTGCCCTTAATGACAACAGTTTATCGTAAACTTTTCAATAAAATTCTTAACTCAGGTGTGATTCCTGAAGAATGGGTAGTGGGACTTGTTCTACCAATCTACAAAGGGAAAGGCAATAAAGACGACTGTGACAATTATCGTGGAATAACACTGCTTAGCTGCGTAGGTAAATTGTTTACAACGATTTTGAATAATCGATTAACTGATTTTCTTGAAAGTAATAAGCTGCTTTCTGAAAGTCAGGCTGGTTTTCGTCGTAGTCATTCCACATTGGATCATTTATTTGTTTTGAAAAGCCTTGTAGATATTTGCGCTGCTAAAAAAAAAAAAACCAACAACAATTGTTTTGTGCTTTTGTTGACTTTAGGAAGGCTTTTGATTCTGTGTGGAGATTAGGACTATGGCAAAAACTTGTAAAGCAAGGAGTGAATGGTAAGATTCCAGGTGACTGTAAACATGTATCATCAAATTAAATCGTGTGTTTTCATAAGTGGTAACAAATCTGATTCTTTTAGTAGTTATAGAGGTGTGCGGCAAAGAGAAAATTTGTCTTCGGTTCTTTTTTTTTGTTTGTTTTTGAATGACCTCGAACAAATTTTTTCTGACCACAATTGTACTTCGTTAAATATTGATTTAGATCTTCCTGATGCAGACTTAAGCAGTTATCTTTGTTTATTTTTGCTTTTGTATGCTGATGACACTGTTTTGCTTGCTACCTCATGTAATGCTTTGCAAAAAGTTCTTACTGCGTTTAAAGAGTATTGTACTGGATGGAATCTAACTGTTAATGTATAGAAAACTAAAGTTGTGATATTCAATGGACGTAAGAATAATAAACACGTGTTTAAATTTGGTAACGAAGTCATTGAAATAGTAGATAGTTTCAAATATTTTTGGGAATCTGTTTTAGTAGATCTGGTAAATGTCATAAATGTAAAAAAAAAAAAAACAACATAGGCATGATCAAGCACAAAGTGCAATGTTTTCATTACTCCAAGTCGCTCTAAATAAAAAATTACCCGTGAATATTGTTTTAGATCTATTTGAAAAGATGGTTGTGCCTGTGCTATTATATGGCTGTGAAATATGGGGTTATGAAGATATCAAAATCATAGAAAGCTTGCAACTTAAGTTCTTAAAGTATTTACTCCAACTTAATCGCAGTACCATGACAGAGTTATTATATGGGGAACTTGGGATTTATCCGTTGTCTGTGCAAATTAAAACCCGAATGATCCGATTCTGGATCTCACTAGCAACTCAAACGGATAAATATTCGAGTAAAATATATTGTGTGTTTTATATGACTTGTATAAAAATGGTACTTATATGTCTGGGTGGATAAAGTGTATACAAAACATTTTGTAGAAACAGGCTATGGTTGTATTTGGGAAACACAGCAGTTTTCTAACGAAAGATTGTTATGTAGAAACATTTCTTTATCTTTGAAAGATAACTATGTACGTTCGTGGAATAGGGTGTTACATTCAAGTAATAAATGCCTATTCTATAGAAATTATAAAACAGATTTCAAACGTGAAAATTACATTGAACAGTTACCTGATCTACATATATTTCCCTTAATTAAATTCCGATGTAGTAATCACAAACTCATGATTGAAGTAGGAAGAAGGCTTGGTCTTGCCTGCAGGAACGCTTTTGTAAAGATTGTAAACAAGATGTTGGAGACGAATTTCATTTCATTATGGAATGCCCAAAGTATGAAGAGTTACGAGTACGTTTTATTCCCAGAAAATATACGAGTGTGAAATCTGTTTACAACCTGTGCAGACTACTCTCGGCTGGCAAGAATGTTCTGCTAAAGTTGAGTAAATATTTAAAATTCAGCAAAATGGTGTAAGTTTATGATGAACAACCTGCTCTATGTTTTAGTGATTATGCCATTACGCCTTTAATACACATAAAACGCTTCCTGCATTTTGCCTAGTCATTTTGTGTCATGTTGAAGTGGATTACATTGTTTTTTTTTTTGTTTTATGTCCTCCATACCCCCAAAGGGTTGACAGGATGATTAAATCTTGAATCTTGTGTGTGTGTGCGTGTGTGTGTGTGTGTGTGTGTGTGTGTGTGTGCGCGTGTGCTTGCGTGCGCGCGCGCGCGCGCGCGCGTGTGTGTGTCCTTCAATGTAGTGTCTAGCAATATCATCATGTGATATTAGACTACACACACACACACACACACACACACACACACACACACACACACACACACACACACACACACACACACACACACACACACACACACACACTTACACACACACACACACACACGCACACACACACACACACACACACACACACACACACACACACACACACACACACACTTTCTCCTTCTCCCATCTTTGCTTCATCTCATTGCCCGTTACTCCCAATTCCCATCCCCTCCTAACATGATCCAGGAGCAGCAGTGATCTGCGAAGTAGTGAGCGTGCACCATGTCATTTTGCCCAGTGGGCGAAGCACGTGCAACCGGGCCGACCGACTCCTCTAATTAAACCTCTCATATGGATAACGTTAATAGAGATGCAGGCAACATAACCTTTCCACACAATTCATCAGCAGTAGACAACAGAAGCATCAACAAAAACAAAATAAAACAAAAACCAGTTACAGAGCCATAGGTACACCACAGTATCGAAGAGTAACCCATTAACTCCTATTATCACTAACTTCAGTTACAGAACCATTAATGCAATAGAACACTCAAGATTAACCCATTAACTGCTGTTGTCTTTAACCCATCCATCAGAAAAAAAATAACCCATCCATCAGTTAAAGGGTGATATCTATGCTATCGAAATAGGCGTAGAAGGTCAGCTCCTCATCGTCATCATGACTGCTATGGGACAATGTTGTTAAAATCATCCTCAAACCTCGCAAGACTGGACAGAAGCTATGTCCTTTAGTGTTCCGCTTCATCATTTGATGTTATTTATTCAGCGCCAGCTGTCCAAAGGTTAAAAAAAAAAAAAACCATGGCAAGTAGCAAGTGTTCCGGTACAACTTGTGCCCATCAGTGTCTACGATGCCATTAGTGACGTGTCAGTATACAGAGGTCGGATCAGCCTGACAATACAATATAACCAGAGGACACATGGAGCTAGCAGTGTTCAGCTACAGCTAGCGGTAATCAGAGTGTGTACGATGCCGTTAGTGACGTGTCAGTATACAGAGGTCGGATCAGCCTGACAATACAATATAACCAGAAGACACATGGAGCTAGCAGTGTTCAGCTACAGCTAGCGGTAATCCGAGTGTGTACGATGCCATTAGTGACGTGTCAGTATACAGAGGTCGGATCAACCTGACAATACAATATAACCAGAGGACACATGGAGCTAGCAGTGTTCAGGTACAGGTAGCCGTAATCAGAGTGTGTACGATGCCATTTAGTGACGTGTCAAAGTACAGGGTTCAGAAACTGATGTACCTGACGACAGTATAACCAGAACACATGGAACTCACAAACAGGTCTGCAGTTAAACAGACCGAAAAAACAAAACAAACTGTTAAACACATGAAAACAAAAACAAGAAACAACAACAATGACGACAACAACAACATCATCATCATCGTCATCAACAACAGCAACAACAACAACTTGGAGTAGCAATAAAAACGACTTTCCGTTGAATGAAAACCGACAGGTCAGAACGAGAGACAAGAAAAAAAAAATACAAAAGACAGAATGAACACAAAAAGAAGACAAATTCATAGACAACAGCAACATACAAAGGGACAGACGCAGCCCAGCAAGCCCAACATATACATAGTCTGGACCTTCATACCCAGACACAGACCTTCCTCCCTCCAGATCTGCACAGACAGACCTCAACAGGTCCGACCCTCGTTATCCAGGAAGCTCTGAAGAGGTGCCGAGTCATTGCTGAAACAGTTCCCGTCCACCCGGGGTATCAGCCCCTCGTTGGCCTTCCACACCTCCACCCAGCCCAGAACAGAGCACGTGCAGTTGACTAGGTTGCCCTCCATGCAGATGGTGCGCAGGGCGTGCATGTCCCGCGCGGCTCGCGGAATGGTGTTCAGCTGGCAGTGTATGAATGGCCCTCAAGGGGAGACAACTTTGTCGGGTGTAAGGTGTGTGAATGGCCTTCTGGGAGAGGGATCCCTGTGAGGTGTGTGAATGGCCCTTTTGGAGGAGGGATCCTTGTAAGGTGTGTGAATGGCCTTCATGGAAAGGGACCCCTGTAAGGTGTGGGAATGGCTTTCATGGAAAGGGACCCCTGTAAGGTATGTGAATGGCCCTCTGAGGGAAGGATCCCAGTAAGGTGTGTGAATGGCCCTTTGGAGGAGGGAACTCTGTCAGGTGTAAGGTGTGTGAATGGCCTTCAGGGAAAGAGATCCCTGTAAGGTATGTGAATGGCCCTCAGGGAAAGAAATCCCTGTAAGGTGTGTGAATGGCTCTCAGGGAAAGAGATCCCTGTAAGGTGTGTGAATGGCCCTAAGGGAAAGAAATCCCTGTAAGGAGTGTGAATGGCCTTCAGGGAAAGTGATCCCTGTAAGGAGTGTGAATGGCCTTCGAGGAAAGAGATCCCCATAAGGTGTATGAATGAATGGCATTCAGGGAAAGAGATCCCTGTAAGGTGTGTGAATGGCCCTCTGGGGGAGGGACCCCTGTAAGGAGTGTGAATGGCCCTCTGGGGGAGGGACCTCTGTTGGGTGTAAGGTGTGTGAATAACCTTCAGGGAAAGGGATCCCTGTAAGGAGTTGGAATGACCCTCTAGGGGAAGGAACTCTGTTGGGTGTAAGGTGTGTGAATAACCTTCAGGGAAAGGGATCCCTGTAAGGTGTGTGAATCGCCCTCTAGGGGAGGAAACTCTGTCGGATGGAAGGTGTGTGAATGGCCTTCTGGGGGAGGGATCCATGTAAGGTGTATGTATGAGTGACCTACAAGGAAAGGGATCCCTGTAAGGTGTGTGAATGGCCCTCTAGGGGAGGGAACTCTGTCAGGTGTAAGGTGTGTGAATGGCCTTCTGGGGGAGGGATTCCTGTAAGATGTGTGAATGACCTTCAGGGAAAGGGATCCCTGTAAAGTGTGTGAATGGCCCTCTAGGGGAGGGAACTCTGTCGGGTGTAAGGTGTGTGAATGGCCCTCTGGGGGAGGGATCCCTGTAAGGTGTATGAATGGCTTTCTGGGGGAGGAAACTCTTGTCAGGTGTAAGGTGTGTGAATGGCCCTTTTGGAGGAGGGATCCTTGTAAGGTGTGTGAATGGCCTTCATGGAAAGGGACCCCTGTAAGGTGTGGGAATGGCTTTCATGGAAAGGGACCCCTGTAAGGTATGTGAATGGCCCTCTGAGGGAAGGATCCCAGTAAGGTGTGTGAATGGCCCTTTGGAGGAGGGAACTCTGTCAGGTGTAAGGTGTGTGAATGGCCTTCAGGGAAAGAGATCCCTGTAAGGTATGTGAATGGCCCTCAGGAAAGAAATCCCTGTAAGGTGTGTGAATGGCTCTCAGGGAAAGAGATCCCTGTAAGGTGTGTGAATGGCCCTAAGGGAAAGAAATCCCTGTAAGGAGTGTGAATGGCCTTCAGGGAAAGTGATCCCTGTAAGGAGTGTGAATGGCCTTCGAGGAAAGAGATCCCCATAAGGTGTATGAATGGCATTCAGGGAAAGAGATCCCTGTAAGGTGTGTGAATGGCCCTCTGGGGGAGGGACCCCTGTAAGGAGTGTGAATGGCCCTCTGGGGGAGGGACCTCTGTTGGGTGTAAGGGTGTGTGAATAACCTTCAGGGAAAGGGATCCCTGTAAGGAGTTGGAATGACCCTCTAGGGGAAGGAACTCTGTTGGGTGTAAGGTGTGTGAATGACCTTCAGGGAAAGGGATCCCCTGTAAGGTGTGTGAATCGCCCTCTAGGGGAGGAAACTCTGTCGGGTGGAAGGTGTGTGAATGGCCTTCTGGGGGAGGGATCCATGTAAGGTGTATGAGTGACCTACAAGGAAGGGATCCCTGTAAGGTGTGTGAATGGCCCTCTAGGGGAGGGAACTCTGTCAGGTGTAAGGTGTGTGAATGGCCTTCTGGGGGAGGGATTCCTGTAAGATGTGTGAATGACCTTCAGGGAAAGGGATCCCTGTAAAGTGTGTGAATGGCCCTCTAGGGGAGGGAACTCTGTCGGGTGTAAGGTGTGTGAATGGCCCTCTGGGGGAGGGATCCCTGTAAGGTGTATGAATGGCTTTCTGGGGGAGGAAACTCTTGTCAGGTGTAAGGTGTGTGAATGGCCCTTAAGGGAAGGGATCCCTGTAAAGTGTGAATGGCCTTCATGGAAAGGGACCCCTGTAAGGTGTGGGAATGGCCTTCATGGAAAGGGCTCCCTGTAAGGTGTGTGAATGGTCCTTTGGGGGAGGGATCCCTCTAAGGTGTGTGAATGGCCTTCATGAAAAGGGATCCCTGTAAGGTGTGTGAATGGCATTCATGGAAAAGGACCCCTGTAAGGTGTGGGAATGGCCTTCATGGAAAGGGATCCCTGTAAGGTGTGTGAATGGCCCTTTGGGGGAGGGATCCCTGTAATGTGTGTGAATGGCCTTCAGGGAAAGGGATCCCTGTAAGGCGTATGCATGGCCCTTTGGGGGAGGGATCCCTGTAAGGTGTGGTGTGTGAATGGCCCTGTGGGGGAGGGATCTTTGTAAGGTGTGTGTCACAAACAAAAGACGTCATTCGTACTCCAACGAAACTTATAATCTATTTTGACGCACTGCAGATGTGCCGAAATAGTGCATAGCGCCGGTGTATTGAAACATATCATTTCACTTTTAAAATGCATGTGAATTCATGTGGTATGTTTTACGTGGCCATGATCTGTCCATTCAAATTATTATGATTCGTATATATATATATACAAACAAATTGTTTCAGCGCCGTATCGGTCAAGGGTGTATGATGAATTTAAAGAAACAAAAACAACGGTTTGATTTGTTCTGCATGGAGGCTGCGAGTTGCATTCCACTCCACATTTTAGCTTACATTCTGTGCCCCTGGTTTGTTTGTGGTCTGGCACTTTGTATTTTATTATATTAGTACCACCCACAACAACCAGGAGGGCATATTTGTATGTAGTGTAGCTTGATGCAAGTGGAGACTGGACATCTGATCGGGCGCCACAGGGTGAGCATTGCAGATCTATATATTTGAACAACTAACTCCAGTTTCTTTCATATTTCAGTGACTTGAACTGCACGATTCGCTTAACGTAATTAATATAGCTTACTAACTTCATTGTTCCTTTCTATTCCAGATTAGGGAGCTGGACAACAAACCTGATCAATATTAGTGATCGTTTGTTGGTCTTGTGTTGTCAGTCTGTAGTTAAGTGCAGAACAGATAAGTAATTTTTTTTGGTACGAATTGTAATGTAGTAGTAGAATAGTGAAAATGTACACGGGGCGGACAAGATATTAAATTAGAGGGGGGGAAGAAACTTGCTCAGCAAATTGAACTGGAACTTACGAGTCTGTGTATCTGTTTTTCTTACAGGCGTTATTTTCCTTCTGAATTCTCCAAGGTTGCTACGTCTTCTATGTTCATATTTCTACACTGACTGTTTTCCCATCTACTTAATCTTCTTTATCTGCGACCTCTTCATTTACCGTCGCACGACGTATTCCTGGACTTCGTTGTTTATCTGCTTGAAAAGAAGAAAAAAACATCCAGTAACCAGTGGACAGAGATATTACTGGAGAAATTGTATCGTAAAAATATTCGACGTGTGTTATTTTGTTCTTTGTGCATCAAAACGAAGATGTGCTTCATCTCACCAAAACAAGGATTTTTGATGCTGCGTTGATCGGTCCTAAAGAATACTCATTGTGGAGAGTTGTGTTTATTTTTTTTTTCAATGCTGTGTTATGATGAGCTGTATACACGGGACGGTACAGAGCAACATTCTTCAGGGAGCACTGTGTTATCCTTCGCCATCTCATCGGTCGCCATTAATTTAAGGAACTGTTGTCGAGAGTGTGGACAGCTGTTTTCCACGGAGACTGAGCTGTGATCATTTGGGAGATCTCTGCCATTTCGATAAGTAGATTTATATGTTTGTCTTGTCCTGTGACCCCGTTAGTTTGTATATCGTCACATGTTGTTGATAAACGTTTGTTGAATTGTAAAGTTTCGTCTGCCTTTTGGTGGTGGATGGGACTATAGCTGGTGGGTGAAAGCGCTGGAGTCAAGAGTTCAATTTAACATTTAAAAAGTCACATATATGTTACTCTAGACAACTCCTCTCCTTTAGAGATATGTGACAGTGTGTGAATGGCCCTTTGGGGAGAGGAACCCCCTGTAAGGTGTGTGAATGGCCCTTTGGGGGAGGATCCCTGTAGGATGTGTGAATGCCGTTTGGGGGAGGGATCCTTGGAAGGTGTGTGAATGCCCTTTGGGGAGAGGAACTTCCTGTAAGGTGTGTGAATGACCCTTTGGGGAGAGGAACGCCTGTAAGGTGTGTGAATGACCCTTTGGGGGAGAGACCCCTGTAAGATGTGTTAATGGCCCTTTGGGTGGGAGGGACCCCTGTAAGATGTGTGAATGGCCCTTTGGGGGAGTGGTCCCTGTAAGGTGTGTGAGCGTCCTTTTAGGGGAGGGATCCCTGTAAGGAGTGTGAATGGCCCTCTGGGGGAGGGACCTCTGTTGGGTATAAGGTGTGTGAATAACCTTCAGGGAAAGGGATCCCTGTAAGGAGTTGGATTGACCCTCTAGGGGAAGGAACTCTGTTGGGTGTAAGGTGTGTGAATGGCCCTCAGGGGGGGAGGAACTCTTGTCGGGTGTAAGGTGTGTGAATGGCTTTCCTTTAATTTTGTAAATCTTCTTATTGTGAGGGTGTACATTCTGTTGTGCAGTAGGCAGTAGTCCCCGTGACGATGAGTCCTGGCTTTGTATGGTGTGTGAGCTTGTTGGATGGTATGTTGGTTGATGTGTGTGGGTTTGAGGAGGCAGCATCTGCCGGAGTTGATCATCTGCTGGAGAGGTGACTGTCGATAATAGGAGAGACAGCACTTCGTGTTGTCTCTCGTGCGCAGTGCTTGATCTGCACACTTTTAATGGCTTTTGTGTACATGATTGGTTTGCCTCGGTAATGAAGTGTTCTCTTGTTTACAGTGGTTATCGTGGCATGGTTTATCTTTTTAAAACAAGGGGGGGGGGGGGGGTGGGGGGGGGGTATCGGGGGGGATATTCGGACGTGTGTTATTTTGTTTCTTTGTGCATCAACAAACGAAGATGTGCTGCATCTCACCAAAACAGTGGGGGGGTGTTGGGGGGGGGGGGGGGGGGGGGGGGTGGGGGGGGGGGGGTTGGGGAGGGGGGGGTGGGGTGGGTGGGGGGGGGAGTTGGTGGGGGGGGGTATAAACGGGGCGGTGGGGGGGGGGGTGCAGGGAGCACTGGGGGGGGGGGGGGGGGGTGGGGGGGGGGGGGTGGGGGGGGGAAACTGTTGTCGAGAGTGTGTGGGGCTGTTTCCACGGAGGGGTGGCTGTGATCATTTGGAGATCTCTGCCATTTCGATAAGTAGATTATAGGTTTGTCTTGTCCTGTGGACCCGTTAGTTTGTAATCGTTCACAGTTGTTGATGAACGTTTGTGAATTGTAAAGTGGGTCGTCTGGGGGGGTGGGGGTGGATGGGACTATAGCTGGTGGGTGGGGGCGTGGAGTCACGAGTTCAATTTACATTTAAAAAAGTCACATATTGTGACTCTAGACAAATCTCTCCTTAGAGAATGTGACAGTGTGTGACTGGGGGGGGTGGGGAGAGGGGGGGAGTAGGTTGTGTGGGGTGGCCCTTTGGGGGTGAGGATCCTGTAGGATGTGTGAATTGCCGTTTGGGGGAGGGATACCTTGGAAGGGGTGGGTGAATGCCCTGTGGGGCAGAGGAACTCCTGGTAAGGGTTGTGAATGGGGGGGTGTGGGAGAGGAACGCATGTAAGGTGTGAATGACCCTTTGGGGGAGAGACCCTGTACGATTGTGTTAATGGCCCTTTGGGTGAGGGACTCTGTAAGATGTGGGAATGGCCATTTGGGGGAGTGGTCACTGTAAGGTGTGTGAGCGGGGGGGGGTAGTGGGAGGGATCCCGGTGGGGGGAGTGTGAATGGGCCCTCTGGCGGGGGACCTCTGTGGGTATAAGGTGGGCTGAATAACCTGGGGAAAGGGTCCCTGTAAGGAGTTGAGATTGGACCCTCTAGGGGGGAAGGAACTGGTGTTGGGTGTAAGGTTGGTGAATGGCCTCAGGGGGGGAGGAACTCTTGGTCGGGTTGGAAGCGTGTGTGAAGGGCTTTCCTTTATTTGTAAATCTTTATGTGAGGTGGACATTCGTGTTGCAGTAGGCAGTAGTCCCGTGACGATGAGATCCTGCTTTTGTATTGTGCGTGTGAGTTTGGGTGGATGTATGTGGTGAGTGTGTGGGTTGAGGAAGGCAGCATCTGGGGGAGTTGCATCATCTGATGGAGAGGTGAATGTCGGGGTAATTAGGAGCGACAGCCCTGGGTGTTGTCTCTCGTTGCGCAGGGCTTGATCTTGCACACTTTTAATGGGCTTTTGTGTGACAATTTGTTGTGCTCGGTAAGAAGTGTTCTCTTGTTTTACAGTGGTTATCGTGGAATGGTTTATCTTTTAAAACAACAGAAATAATGTGAGGAAAGAACGAGTAATCGTTATGGTAGCGAGTTGAGAAAGACTTTTAAAGAGAAACAAAAAAAACAGCCAATAAATGGGAGAACTGGAGAAGAAAAATGTTTTATATAATTATGAGAAATTCTTTTTTAACGGCATGGAAGAACCATCATAATCTCCTTGAAGGTACACCTACTGCCCCAAAACTAATCTCCTTGAAGGTACACCTATTGCCCCAAGACTTTCGTCTGCTCGAGCGAGCTGATGGAAGAGACACGGTTAAGTATGCTTGTGCTCATGGTGTCAAAAAGAGACACACCACAGTCCATAATTCTGTGGTGTTCTCACTACCGAGGTTTCAAAAAAAGAATCTAACAGCACCCTCAAAGCAGCTAGCGAAGGGTAGTAAATGGAACAAACGAAAGTGTGGAGAGGAAAAAAGTTGCTGAAAAACTAAAAGCATTATGCAAAGATTGTAAAACGTAGGGGACAATCTTTGAGCCTATGCTTGAGGATCCATTCAAGGATGCAAGGGAGATCAAAAGATATGGAACAGTCTGAGTGGTCAGCTCTGCTGTTCAATAACCCAAGCATTGCGAGTGGCTAAGAATTGTACAGTACATCCTTTACTCAGTGTGGTGTCTGATGGTCTGAATGGGATGATGTTCGAAGAAGTGGATGATATACGTACTGTTGAGGAGTAATGTTGTTGGGATTGGTGCAGCATGTTTTCTTTCCTCTGTGCATTTCAAGTGCACCAGACATATAGTGTGTTATGTTGAAGTACCGCCTGGTTTTTCATGATGTGAGTATGTTGTTTAAAATGATTATCTTAGCAATTTGAATTCCATTCCTATTGTATACACTGTTAGGAAGAATCCATGATCCACCCTCTGTCTTGCTGAGTCACGCACCGCTACATTTGTGTGTGTGTGTGTGTGTGTGTGTGTGTGTGTGTTGTGTGTGTGTGTGTGTAAGATTTTCAGATTTGTGTGGTTTCATCTCTTTTTTTTTTTGTAACCATTGTGTTTTCTTCGTTTTTTTTCTCAATGGGATCGACATATAATACCAAGTGACAGATATGTCCAAACATGTCGTTGCCTGATATAAAGATGTTTTCTTTTTTCTTTTTCTAATCATTTTGTTTCAGTGACAATGACGTAATCAAAACATACTTTGTACTCATGTATTCGTTTTTGTCTGCTGCTTCATGGCCAGTCCTTGATCCTACAATGTCAGTGCATGTTTTATTTGTAGAACTTCATTTTCTTAAAAAAAAAAAAAAAAAAAAAAAAAAAACATTTACAGTATTTTGTGTGCGGTACAGGTATGTTAACTGCACGGATTGGCAATCGCTTGGCAATTCAGTGACAACCACTTCTTTGTGTGTATGTTTTTTTTTTTTTTTGTTTTGTTTTTGTTTTTGATTTTATTACTCATGAATAATTCTTGGTGCCTCTGCTTTGCTTGCATTCCGGCATTAACCGCCACAGAGTAAAGGCAAGTCTTTGAGGTGTCGTTTCATGCTAGTCTAAGCAAATGTGTTATGAGCAAGTTCACAAACTCATTTAAGAAGATATTCATTTTTGCTGTCTCATCCTCTGTGCCGCCTCAGTGTCACGTCCCTACACCGCTCTTTCTTTCTGCCTGTCTGCAAAACCACACCTTGGCTGGTCCCACTGCAGCCCCGGCACTGGCAATCCTCAGAGAGCAGTCGGTGTCATGTTGTCGTGAGCAACCCGTCTCCCAGCTTGACTGGCCCATTATTAGATTTGATGTCCTGCCTGATTGGCCCATTATTACATAAATGTCCAGCCTAATTGGCCCATTGTCACATTGATGTCCAGCCTGATTGGCCCATTATTACATTGATGTCCAGCCTGATTGGCCCATTATTACATTGATGTCCAGCCTGATTGGCCCATTATTACATTGATGTCCAGCCTGATTGGCCCCATTATTACATTGATGTCCAACCTGATTGGCCCATTATTACATTGATGTCCAGCCTGATTGGCCCATTATTAGATTTGAAGTCCAGCCTGAGTGGCCAGCCCATTGTTGCATTGATGTCCAGCCTGATTGGCCGGCCCATTATTACATTGATGTCTAGCCTGATTGGCCGGCCCATTATTACATGATGTCCAGCCTGACTGGCCCATTGTTAGGAGTGGTTTCCAGTCTGACTGGGCCATTAGGACCATGGAACACAGGCACAAGAGGGGTTCAAACAAAAGCATTGGAGACGCTCCTTTATTCTTCTTCCACTCTCAAGTCTTCCCCAGGACTTGACTAGGTGTTATCAGGAAGATGGAAGGCAACTCGTTCCCTGATAAGGGTGAACCTGTACAGATGAAAGATTGTCAGTATAAGTTTAAAACACACCTGCACTTGCATGCACACATGCAAGCACACATGTACACGAACGCAGACACACACACACACACACACACACACACACAACACACACACACACACACACACACACACGCACACACACACACGCACGCACGCACGCACGCACGCACGCACGCACGCACGCACGCACGCACACACACACACACACACACACACACACACACACACACACAAGCATTGTGCTCATTGTAACACGTAAGAGACTGAAACGCCTTTACGATGTATGACCAATCCATGAGGCACCTGATGTAGTTTGTGTAAGCCAGTGCACGGCGGCAGAGACAGCCAAGCACATGATGATGAAGACGTATATAATGACACATATCGGTTAATTGGTGATGAATTCTAAGTTGCGTGCGTTTGCGCGTGTGTGCTTCCATGTATGTGTTTTATACTCGGGCGCATGCGCGCACATGCGGATGTGTTTGAGAAGTTTTGAATGGAGTGGATATAATATGTCATTTTTTTGCCATTAACTGATCATGTCAGAATGTATCATTTGATTTAGCGTGTGCGCGTGTGTGTGCTTGCATGTATATACGTATGTGTTTATACTCGGGTGTACACGTGCGCACATGCGGATGTATTTGAGAAGTTTTGAATGGAGGGGACATAATATGTCATTTTCCTGCCATTAACTGATCATGTCGGAGTGTATCATTTACTCTTTTTTTTTTTTTTCCAAGTTGCCTGACATAAATAAAGATTTGACGTTTGAATATTTCTGATAGATATTTTTTTCATCTTTGTCGAGAAAGTAAGTGTGTAAACACTCTGACTGACTGAAACTATTTACTGTCAGATTAACATAGTGCTGTACTGACGCGTAACATAGTGTTGTACTAACACACCTGCACTTGCATGCACACATGCACGCACACATGTACACGAAGGCAGACACACACACACACACGCACGCACGCAAGCACACACACACACACACACACACACACACACATTGTGCTCATTGTAACACACACACAAAAGCATTGTGCTCAGTGTAAACACTCGCGTGCGCGCGCGCGCTCGCGTGCCCGCGCGCGCACACACACACACACACACACACACACGCAGACACACACACACACACAGAAAGAGACTATATATCTCTTACAGCTGAAGTTGTCCTCTCTGTCTCATGGCAACTCGATTTTCAATTTTAGATATCTGTTATAAGAAAATGATGAAGATTCTGATTGACAACGTTTTAGTACACACAACGAGTGTATGACCAGCCTGAGAACTGATGGACTTCAACTGGTACCCGAGCTTGGTTCTCGCAGCGGTTCTCAGGCCGCCCTCGGTCATATTCAGTGAGTGATATTTTTGGAAACAAGCTGCACCGTCCGATGCTGTAAATATACATATCAAAGGAACGGAGGAGAACGACCTCCTGAGCAGACTGATCGGTAAAATTCATTGGGGGGGGGGGGGGGGGGGGGGGGGGGGGGGGGGGGGGGGGGGGGGGGGGGGGGGGGGGGGGGTGGGGGTGGGGGGGGGGGGGGGGGGTATATATAGAAAAAGAAAAAAGACTTACAGTGCTTGGAATTCTGAAGTGAAGCTGTCGGTCGCTTTGCTGGCGAAGTGACGCGATAGGAGAGCAAGAGCACATGGACTTACACATGGATTTCATGACATTAAAACCACCGGCACATTTTTTTCAGTTGAATACAAAATCTACAACTGGAGGGCATTTGTTTAAACTAACAAAAAAAAAAAAAAATTTACTAAAACTTCAAAAGCAGCAAACTTTTTTCACTAACAGAATTGTTAATATTGGGAATAAGTTGCCAGTCAATGTTGTTGGAGCAGAAACTGTTAACACTTCCAAAAATTGTTTTGATAAAACACTGGAAACAGCTTATGTTTGAAACAAATATTGACTTGCATTTGAAAAAAACAAAACAAAAAAAACACGCATGTGCTTTATAAAAGTGCGAGAATAAGACCAAAATATTTATCTCTAAAAACCATAGAATTATCTACACTGAGCAGGCTAAAGGTGAAAATGCTTAATACGCCACGGATATGATATTATGGTATGATAAGGGCTTCGAGTTACGTCCCTTTGTTTCGCTCTCGGCCTAATCCCTTGGTTTCACTATGAAACGATAGAACAGCATTGGCCTGGAGTCAGATTCCTTTGTACTATTATGAAACGAATGAGGCCGACTCATCGAAGCCATACTGATGCCTACCTTCAACACACTGTTCGCTCCTTTGCGGTGGGGAGTGGGGAGGATGGATTACCTTCCAGCACAGCAGACCCGGTCAGATTTGTTCAATGGCAACAATTTTTTCAATTGCAACAAAACGGACACTGCCTGAAAGTTGCACGCAGATATTTGTTAACGTGTGTATGTGTATGTATTGGGATGTGTGTGGGTGTGTGTGTGTGTGTGTGTGTGTGTGTGTGGTGTGTGTGTGTGTGTGTGTGTGTGTGTGTGTGTGTGTGTGTGTGTGTGTGTGTGTGTGTGTGTGTTGTGTGTGTGTGTGTGTGTGTGTTAGTGTGTGTGTGTGTGTGTGTGTGTGTGTGTGTGTGTGTGTGGTGTGTGTGTGTTGGAGTGTGTGTGTGTGTGTGTGTGTGTGTGTGTGTGTGTGTGTGTGTGTGTGTGTGTGTGTGTGCATTTCAGTGTGAATGTATGTATGTGAACATGCTTATATGTGTGTATGTCTATGTGAGTGTGTGTGCGTGTCTGTTTAGGTATGTTTTCCTTGTTTATGAACATTAGTGAGTTGACTTAGTGTGGCTGTGCTAGGTTTGAATTAGGTATGTGGGCGCTTGTATGTAATTCATATGTGTATATGTTATGATTAAAGATATCCACACGCAAAATGACAAGTTGCTGGCAATATGCTTGTCAAGAACTGAATTGTGCATCATTTGTGGTACAGGATATTCACAGACTGAGGATCAGTAGCAGCTGAACTTAATGAACTGTCAGAGAACAAAAGGAAGAGGGGTGGTGGAGAGAATGAACTCCGAGTCTCTCTCTCTCTCTCTCTCTCTCTCTCTCTCTCTCTCTCTCTCTCTCTCTCTCTCTCTCTCTCTCTCTCGCGTGCTGTACACCCACGCACTCTCACTCTGCGTGACTCGGTGTGTGCACGCACACTGTGCCTGTGTGTGTGTGTGTGTGTGTGTGTGTGTGTGCTCAATAATGGCACTAATAGTTGCTGGCAATTTCTTTGCATTTATATTTGTTTGCCATGATGTGTATCTGTGAATATAATGCTGTATATATTACAGAATAATTGGTTTAGCTCTTTTTTATGTTCGGTTTAGGTGGATGGATGGCGGATGGGGGGGAGGGGGAGGGGAGGACGGTGGGATTGCCGGGGCAAAGTTTTTTTTTTTTTTTTTTGTTTTTTTTGTTTTCTCTTTTTTTTTTTCTCGTGTGTGTGTGCGTGTGTGCTTTGCCTCTTTCATCTCAGTGACACAAAATTTTTTGGCATTTTTTTTTTAATCATAGTTATGTGTAGATATGGATGGACCGTTAAAAATTCCCATTGAATGCGTTATCATGCGTATCATTGATAAAAATGAATAAGTCCTGCTCACTCTTAAAATGATGAATGCATTCATGTGCTG
Organism: Conus betulinus; assembly: GCA_016801955.1. Taxonomy (NCBI): domain Eukaryota; kingdom Metazoa; phylum Mollusca; class Gastropoda; order Neogastropoda; family Conidae; genus Conus; species Conus betulinus. The sequence continues at coordinate 8,819 of JADBJO010017107.1, read as the reverse complement.
TTTATAGACATAATGATTTTGTTTTGGCAGATATTAGTTATGAAAACGATATCTAAATACTTGATAGATGATGCCGGCTTACAACGTTTGAAATATGCTCAGTAGATGTTGTTCGTGTGTAGTTTACTACTAGATTGGCATTAGCAGATGAGGGCCTAGCTTGTCTTGCGCCGCCCCTCCCCCCTTTTCCCCCCATCATCTTCCCTTCCCCTCCCCGTCCTCTCCCTCTTTCTTCGACGTTGCACTTCCCATTCTTTTTTTTCTTTTCTTTCCCCCCCCACACCGAAAATTTTCGCTACGGCACTATTACGCGCTTGTATTAAAACAAGATCGCAAGTTTGAAAAGTGCAAGCCGCGTACAAGTGGCTGCAAGCGCAGATGGCTGCAGACTTGCTGACTCGGCCCATGGTCCTGTCCCTCCCGTTTTCTTTCTTCCCCGCCGTTGTTTTCATCCGTACTTTTTAAATACTCACATTAGTTTCTCAATATATCCTCAATGCTGTCGGCGCACATAAGCACATCGTTCCCCAAAATTTAACTGTTTTGTTATTATAGCCATGCTTTTTTTTACTTTACTATTTTTTGCTTTGTCTCATGTCATGTTTGCTTTTCTTTTATACATTTGGTCTTTATGTTCAACTGGAGGAAATCCTTTGTTGAATGAGATGCTGTTTTCCTTTTTGAGAGAGATGGTGAGATTTTGTTGTCACTTAGGGGACTGGTGATTTTGTTTGTTTAGCTACCTGTATTTCAGTTGCTTAGTATGTCGATTGCAGGGTATAGGAGTTTCTGCGTACAGTTGTGTTTCCTGCCTCTACTTATAACATGAGTAACTCTGTAAGGTTTTGTTCAATGAACTGCCGAGGCCTAGCGGATCAAAAGAAAGAGGAGGGATTGTTTCACTGTCTAAGAGAAAAGGCGTTCTCGGTGTATCACTTACAGGATACCCATTTTGACCCCAAGCTTGAAGTGTGTATCAGAGCAGAATGGGGTTATGAAGCATATTTTGCATCATATATGTCAAAATCAAGAGGTGTTGCGATACTCTTTAACAATAATTTGAATTTTTGTGTAAAAGAAGGTTTACAAAGATACAGGTGGAAACTACATTTTTGCTGTCGTATCCATTTTGGATAAGATGACGTTGATTATTAGCCTGTATGGACCAAACCATGATGATCCTGAGTTTTTTTTTTGTTTTTTTTTTGTCGAGTAAGAAGATCATATTAAAGCATGTTGGTGTTGAGAGTGTTGTAATTGGAGGGGACTGGAACCTGGTTCAAGATTTTTCAATGGATTATTTTAATTACAAGCATTAT